>OZ004887.1:600000-822609 GCA_963926505.1 Russula olivacea
CCTCTCACGCAACAAATCCCTGTAGAGGACATCGAGACGTTTGATCCATCCTGGCCCGTCTCTGAACCCTGGGGATTCGATTCTTCTCCTGATAGGCAAAATCTCGAGTTACCTAGACGCGGGGCTGCGGGGCTCAAGGCACTCATGAAAGAGAGACAACTCGGAGCCTCCGTGTGTAATGTGACACAACACGCCGACTCAAACATGAATACATCGCCTTGGCCTTGCGCATGGTTCAGTTCACTTGTTCAAGCATCAGGAGATCGTTTCATTTTGCAGTAAAACTTTGCAACGCTGTTTTCACGGCCAAAGAGCACGTTCTGGCCAGACAGATGTACTTTTGAGCTTTTGGGCACAAGTATGACTTTTGGCACTTTGCATGTATTTTACGACAGAGCCCAAAGTTATTGTTGTCAAAGGCCAAATCAGCCCTTTTGTGGAAGCTATCAAGCTTCATGAAATAAATGACTCGCAATCGGCATGTTAGGAAGACGAGTTGTGGACAGTGGACTAGACCTATTGGTCCAGAAAAAGGCCCGCCACCCTCCAACTTGGAGTCGTACACTAACAGCCCAATTTACTCACACAAAAACCAACAAAACATACACCCACAGATCGAGAAGAGAAGGGACGCCGTGACCATTCATCACCGGATCACCTTCATCACCTTCCTCCCCCTGATCTCCCCCAAAGGGCGCCGATTTCTTACCCAGCCTTCAGGAACATCCCAGCTCCACAAAAAGCGCCACAAGCGGAACAACCCAGGACGCCCCCTATAATAGTAGCTTACTGCTAGACTATATCATCATCATCACCAATATTAATACAGCACATCACACATATCGGGAAACCGGGGGCATCGGGCCGGTCGGGCGGCCGTGAATAATATAAACGAAATAGGAATACATACAGTACGGATACAGTATACGGAAGGAAGGCTGATGCACAATACACACGAGCCGCGGGGGAAGGAGGATCTGGTCCGCAGCAACACTAGTCCTTCTGCGTGGAAGAGCCGTTCTCGGCAATGGCCTTGGGGGTTAACGTGCCTTAATATCCGCGAGGCGCAAACGTAGATGTAGATCCGGGGTTACTTTGCTGACGTAGAGGTACTGCACTGCATCCCTACATCATCGCATTTCTCGGTATCTCAACCATATCGCCGGGGAGGAAGGGGGGGCTGCGCGCGTGATGCACGGCGATAAAGACAAAGTTGTTTTCGAGAAGGGTTAAGGGTGGCACAGCTGTTCAAGGTCCTGGAAAATATTCGGTCAACCCCGCCAGTGCCAGTCCGGGATACAGTACAATAGTGGCGGTGTTAACGGAACGAAGAGAGAGAGCGAAAAAGGGAATTCAATTACGGTTCGGAGCCACTGCATTTTGCACGTATGAGGTTATATACAAAGCTGGGAGCAGAAGAAGGATATATTGAAACTTGAAAGGAGACAGATTTTTAGGGGCACCGCGCGCACAGGTTTGGTCGGAATAAAAAGACAGAAGAGGGATAATTGAAAGGGGTCCCCGCACCCTCAAGGGGCTCTCCAGTGTCACACGAGCCGCAATCAGACAGACCCCTCCCATCAGGGTTAGACCTCGCGCTCAAACTCGCATTTCGCACGCGCACTGGCATGCCTGTATGTCGTCACGCTCTGTCTGTCTTCTCGAAACGTAGAGTGACCTTTCGGCGCAGGGAGTGGAGGAACGGGCAAGTACGTTTGTTTCATAACACCTTGTTTGTCGACTGCCGACGATGACTCGGACGCTGCGGCGGTGGCGGCGGCGGATCCCGCAGATAATAATATGTCGTGTGCTGTGAGACGATAGCGCGCGGGTGTAATACCCTTTCCGAAACGGTGCGTTACGTGATTGGCACAGAGAAGACCGACGAAAATATTCCCCAAATGGAGCGGGACGAGAGAAAATACCGTACCCGCCACCGAGGAAAGAACGTCGCGTTCGAAACGTACAAGGGGGCCGTGGCAGCCGGGAAGAGGAGAACGGGCGTAACATGTGCCTGATGCTGCAGCCCCATGAAGTGGACCACTCCAACCACAACAGCCGAGAGCCCCTTGCAATACAGTACGGGCGCTAGGAGAGTACCAGTGGTGCCACGCTTCGCTGACCTTTGCATCAAGAGAAAAGTTCGCCTTTTTGTAGGTGAGATAGCCGACAGAGACGAAGGAAAGGAACGATGGGAAGAGAAGGAGCACGTAGACCGCGAGAATGGGGCGAGAGTTCAGGAGTGTCCCAGTGATTCCCACCATCGAAGCGAGCAGAAGTAGCGAAGAGCTGAATGTGAGCAAGACGAGGGCGGGAGAATCCGTAACGAGGAGAATAGGTGCTACAGGGTAAGCTGTCGAATTGAGGAGATATGAGAGACGCGCAGGGTAAATGGTGTATGTAGGTGGTTGGCTTACCAGCAAACCAAGTCAAAAGGGAAAAGACGAGACACGTCAAACCAAGTAGGAAGACGATTGTCACGCTTGCAAGCAAACACGACTTGTGAAAGGTCCATTGTCCCACCCAGTTTATCCCCAGTCCCCGACTATCTCGCAAAATAGCCTCCATGTGGCCTTGGCTCCAACCCCCGGCACCTCTGAGTTCACGTAGACTGCGAGGCAAAAACGGATTCGTACTACGAAGCCAGGGAGCCGCGGACCGAGAAGACCGTGGCCGAGGCCACTTGTGCGTAAGTTTGTCCGCTGGCGTAAGCCCCCGTTCGAGTCCGAAGCTATTCTTGAGGGACGGTGGTCTGTTGTTGGAGTTGAAGGAGATGGGAAGACTGAGATTGCGCGGGTTCGGGAGGGAAATCGACTTCCTTTTCTGACGAAGAGAGGACAGAGCGGAAAGAGCCAGGGACGACAGATGCTTCGCCACATGTTGTATGTAGGTGGTAACCTGAGAGAAATACGACTTGGAAGAAAGGATGGCGGGGGAAGAAGTTGGGAGACTGCAGGTGGGTAAAGCGACTGGGTCATCCCTGACGTCCGGGGGAGCTATGAACAAGAAAGAGTTGCCATCATGATCATCGATCCAAGTCTTCGTTGTTGTCGTTGAGGTGGCAGGAAATAATGAGGGTCGATGTAGGCCAGAACGCGAAGAGGCGATCGATGATCGACGAGAACGGCGAGCGGGAACAGCTGTGAAGTGAGAGCCATTCGATTGAGAGGACGCTGTTGCCGTTGCGTGACGATTTGACCGTTCGACTTGTGCGTCCCGTGGCAAGTCTGGGACAACAGTCAAGGTCTTCGGGGAAGAAACGGACGACGGGTAGGCCCCGGATCGATGACGAATTGACCTTTGCGAGCGGGCTGATGGGAGATGAGACGAGGAGCGGTGTGGCATGGTTTATGTTGCCGCGTGAGAGTCGAACGAGGGAGACCTCGATACTGAGCCATGGATGGATGTTGAAGGATTTAAGGTGAGTCGGACAGGCGGGGATGAGTGCGGCCACGATCGCTCCGCGGGAACTGGTAAGGGTAAGCTCTCCACCACATCGGGCGGATCTGCAAAAGTCGGTGTTTTGTCACGTACATGCCATGCCGCTTCATCATGATGGTGAGATCGTCGCAGCCTCGAGTTCCCAGTTTAGGTTCGTGTTCAGAGCTTCTTCGCGGCCCTCCGCATATATGCGCTTCTTCAAGTTCTCTCACTCCTCGCTAGGCTAGGAAGAAGAGCGGATGCCAGTGGAAGACTCGGACGTTGTTGACCATCCACGGCGCTTGTCCTGGCCAAGCTGTGCGCTGGGGCTGGGGTCTCGTTATGACACGCCCTGGCCACCCAACGTATAGAGAGCGCTCACCTGTCAAATTGCCAAACTCTGCGAATTTCATTGCTGGAGGCAATCCAAGGTCGAAATTTCCCCCGGGCCCCGTCGACAGCGTTCATCGATCTCTAATCAGACCGCATCGGTGCATGTCGTGCTTCATAGATTCTAGAGTGCCAAGTGCCAACGCGCCGTCGCCAAGCCCTATTGGGCCTGTATAGGTGTAGTCAGAGACCATGAAGGTGAGTTATAATAAGGTTGACGCCATCATCAGCGCCTACTTTAGTGGTGCCGCCGCGTGATCCTGAGTTCTAGATGAACCCTCTGCCCCCACTGGCCTTGTTATGTTGTCGCCATTCCTCCGCAGCAGTTTACCGGATTCCCCGCCCTCACTTGAGGATGTCGTGATGGTCTCCCGGGTCCGAGTCCATGGGTGCCTTCCACTTTTGCGGTGCAACCCGTCTACGGTACACAGCTTAAGTGTCAGAAACCCGAGGATAGGTGTGGGGTCCTTCGCCCCCGACTGCCAGTGGGTATAAAAGGCTTCATTCGTGCGCACTGGCGTCGGTTTTCTCCTTGATATAGATCCCTGTTTTGTACCCCACCCACCCTCTTTATCTCAAACACGACCACATCATGCCCTGCCCCTTCCCTCGACGGTTCTCCGAAACGCTGTTCCGGGCCAGCCTCTATCTGCTCGTCATCGTCATCCCGTTCACCACGATGGCCATCCCAGTTATCACCCAAGAGTTTTCCAGGTCCTCGACTCCCACCACCGCCACCAATAGTACCGTCTCCTCCAAACTGACCAACAAAGAAATCTTCGACATTGTCTTCGCACTCGGTGAAATAGCATTTCCCCTCTTCCTTTCCTTCCCCCCACCGCCGCTTTCTGACACGTTTCTTAGTGCTCTTCCTGCTCGTATTCGGTTGTCTTGCCTGGATGGGAGGTTTTCCTTTCCCCCCATTCGTGGTCATCGATTGTGAACCTCCTTTTTCTTTTGTCTCCTACACCTGGGTGCCCCGGTTCTCGTGAACTTACCCTCCTTTTCACACAGCGCTGGACGCCACCTTCCGACCCATTATAGATGCAGTGTTGGCCTTCCGACTCCGTGATCTCTTCCGGAGGGCAGCGGACGCTGTCGTTGGCTCCAACGACGCTCGAGCTGCCTCCCAGACGCATGACGATGACACGCCTCCTACCCCCGCCCCGTCCTCACGCCGACTCCCTCCGGCAAACGTGGAGATCGAAACGTTATCGAGTGCACCTTGATGCGCAAGTTCCGCAAGCGATGACAGAGGCCTAACATCTCCTTCATCTGCCTAGCTTATTATTCTTACTATTCATGTGGTAAGTGTTATGGGTTAACCTGAAGCTGTAGAGCAATATAAGTCGAAAACTAGTTAAAATTCGTGTACATATTCATGACGTATGCTAGGCTACGACACATAGTAGACACACGCTCTGAAAGGATGACCGCGACGTGTAACGAGGATATTATAGACCATGATAACCGGCTCTGCATGCAGGGAATATCTCCGAAAGAAAGGAAACAATAACACTCACTTGGAAAGTATAGGAGAACGAACATGTCCTGGTGGTTCCTGGTACAACGGCTTCTCGGGAACATGTGTGGCAAGCGTTTCGGCGGTCTCGTTGAATGTTTCCAAAGGAGACAAACAATCCTCGAGATGTGCGGGGGGTTTCGTAAATACCTAATTCGTTAACTGGAACTTCGGAATTTCCGGTAGTTCCATGTTGCTGAGCGGTTTCCGATTGCTGGTCTTCAACGGGACCGGCGTGATCGACGGGAGCCTCCGGACGATGGGAAGGCTCGAACTGTGCGAGAATAGAATGGGAGTCGAAAGTATGATGGGTAGAGCTAGGCGATGCATTAAGACTCTTGGCTGGCATTAAACAAGTCTGATAAGAAGGTGAATAGAGTGAAGCAGAGAGGAGAGCAAAGAAGTATATGGTCCTGTTGAATAAATATTTGAAGAGGATCCTTGGATGTCAAACAATCAAAGCAATGGGATGGATCCCTGAGAGCGAGAAGAACGAGTACGCTGTGGACAATCGTAAGCAGTTGGATTGGCACGAGCCTCGGGCATGCCCTATCACTAAGTTTGGAACCCACACTCCGATTTTGTTCTTGCTTCTCTGTCTCTACATCTCAATAAATTCCAATTCTGGTGCTTAGAACTGGTAGATATGATGCCCCTCTACAATTACTAGGTGGCAGAGTTTTTTTTTTTTAAATTTGATGAAGGAGAAGCAGAAATACACATAACCCAGCTTACATAACCCTTGCTGGTTCCTAGTGATGCCTGCCTTACTACTAACAGGATACCCCAAATTTTGGACAGAACACAGTAGCTGGTTACATCAATTGGAAGTTCTCTTTCTGGCTGAAAAAAAAAGGTTGAAAAAAAAGGGCTGCTCCGAGTCGTCTGCTTACCAACACACCTAGCGGAGTTCCAAAATGAGTCATGACTGTCGCAACCCCCGACCGACCAGCGGAATATTCCTTTTTGCCACTGACCTCCTTCCAGATGCATGTCTTACCTGGTGCGCAAAAAGCGGGCTATAATCAAACCCTAACACACCTTGCCAGGGTGTTTTCCTCATTCATAGAGGAAATGGAAGTTAACGGTAACGCACAACGGCTTGTGCCTTCGATTCCCATCCACCAGTTAGCGATGCATGTCGGGACCGCAGAGGGGCACGTGCTGTAGTGCTTGGTCCCGTAACCCGGCGGGTAGTTAACTGAAGAGATCCAATGGATCTATGTTAACGCGAGCTGTGGTGATGGACGAGTTGCTGAGGCCGTGTCACAACCTACTTGCTTTGTCTGACACAAAGCACGTACATCGTGACTCGGCTCTCGCTCAGGGGGACTTGGCGCAACAGTTTGAGAGGAGAGATAGTCGAGAAATCGGGAGATCAAATCGCATCGTAGGCCAGGTGCGGGGGAAGATATCGGGGGTCAAAAGGAATGAGTTGCGTCTGGAGATCCGTTCGTCAACTGACCACGATAGCCAAAGAACGAGCCTAAAACGTGAACTCCAATGTTATAAGGGAGAAGTGTACTTTGAATTTGATCTAATACGGCTGAAAATGACACGAGTGGTGACGTATCAAGACAACGGCCAGGATCAGCCGATGAGTTGTCAGTATAAGAAAGAGGACCAAGTGCTGTCTCACCTTTTCCTTGACCTTTCCAACCCCCCAAACCGGGCCATCAATAGCCTTGATACAATTCGACCTCGAGGAGGCGTGTCACTCCTGTGTCTTCGCGAGAACGTGGCCCTGTGGGGCAAGTTCAATGGGAAGTGGGACCAAGAAGTTTGTTGGAAAGGGGTCTTGAGTTGCCGGTGACCAGTCGACGTCGCTTGCTGACCCAAGCCCGGTCCACATCCTGGTTTCTCATCTGCACGCGAAGGGACCACTGTATATGCAGACGTGTGCGCGGGTACGTGGTCGAAACTGCGGCATCCCTTGTATGCTGCACCGGTGTCGAACTGGGTTTGTTCGGAGAAGGTACTACCGTACTTAGCGAAGTGGGCGTCGGGTGACAAAGAAAGAACCGACAATTCGTTGAAATTCAGCCAAGCCCATCGTTCGCCATGTGCCTCTCCCTCGTGCCCCGTGGCCATCAGGAAAATGGTTGACGACAACGGTGTCAACGGGCTACGGCCTTAGGAACTAGCGAAGTTCGCACTGTACGGCATTGCACACCTTGAGGGCCTGGATGAAAGCAACGTGTCAATAACCAGAAGTGGGAAGACAGTGCTTTGACAGAGTGATGGAAGTGGGCGGTGATTGCGCCGATTCGTGGGACCGCGGGATGCCTCCAGTAAGGAATGGGCATTACTTACTAGTACTATGACCATGTCTATGACTCCACTACTCTTTCAAAGGTTGACTTTTGCAACTATGAACTCCGACGCGCGACGAACTCTTCACATTGCATCACACTTGTGTGGGAGTTTGGGGGGTCGAAGGATGTTGAATTAGTTCGTTGGTTGGGTAGTCTTGCCAGTGGGGTCTAGCGCGAAGGTCATGAGGAAGATTATGAATTGGGTGAGTGATGGTTATGTTCAAGCTCCGTTTTCTGTTTGAAACGTTCCGAATCCACAGTCCGAATGTCACGGCATCCAAACGGCCAAGCGGTGGCACCCCGCTACGTTCTCCGCGAGCGAGAATCTTCAAGTTCATTCAGCCATCCAGGAGCATCCTTGTCTTTTGTTGACAGGCCAGCCTTCGACTGACTCAGATAAAGCAGCGGGTGCTGTAGTAATTCTGTTCAAAATGGCCATACATCTCTTCAAGTCGAATTTCGATAGTTGGGGGTGGTCCCAACGACACCGCCTCTCGCTCAAGCCCCAGCAACGAAAAAAAAAAGTATTCCTGGTCTAATGAATCGATCAGGGCCCTCTACACATTACGCCTGGAGGGCACAGGGTTCAAGCATCGTGTTTTTCTCTACCTAGGGCGCTAAGAAGAAAATTAATATCCGGCCCTCTCTGTCAGGCTGATAAGGACACGGCGAGCTGGGCACACTCACTTGCCACTTCACTCCGGTGCTGAGCACTTTCTGGGTTTGATGAAGGTGAGAATATTACTGGCCCCGTACAATTCGAAGGAAGGAAAGTGTCTTTGATGAGCAATGTCAAACGGCGACATCTTGCTTCCCAGGCCTCCCCTGGGACGTCAAAAGACAGGTGACACGACATCACTTGACTGTCTTACACACCTCCAGGGGTCTTGACCCATGGTCTTTGCAGTGGGGCAAGTACCAGTAACAGGTGATCATTTGCACCGGTACTTATTTGGCAGGGCACCTTGCTGCACCCTCCTAATCGCTATCTCTCCGCCTGCTCTCTAACCAGGCTGTCTCCTGTTAGCCCCGTGAGCTTTCCGCAGGATTAGCTATGGTGCTATCGTATGTGACGCACCTTGTTGACCAGATTTTTGACCTTGCAGACCGACAGATGGCCCCTGGCCCCCTACTAGGATATCGCCCACCGTCCCTCTTTCCCCCAAGCATATCCGGATAAGGTCAATGTTGAAGGCAGGATCGTCAAAGTTTGTGGTCTGGGAGACCTAGGTGGCTTGAGGAGGTTGGATAAGTAGGTGAGGGGGGGTCTTTGTAGTCAGGCGCCTCATGCCACTGGCAGTGAGGGCTGTGTGGGCGACTTTTCATGCCCTCGTACCTTTCGGCTCATAGATCGGAGGATTCGATCTGTCTAAAGGTACTTGAATCAGTCAAGTATACCCCCGATAATTCCGTAA
This sequence comes from Russula olivacea, assembly GCA_963926505.1. Classification (NCBI taxonomy): domain Eukaryota; kingdom Fungi; phylum Basidiomycota; class Agaricomycetes; order Russulales; family Russulaceae; genus Russula; species Russula olivacea. The sequence goes on from OZ004887.1 coordinate 609,063, forward strand.
CGCGAACCATCGCAGAATCGGGAGCCCTAATATTACAATCTCCAGCGCCGAGGTGACCCTCGAACGGACACATCTCCGGAACCCAAGATTACGTCCCGCTCGTCACGTTTTCACCCTCCGCTCGTCAAGACTCGCACTTTCCACTCGTCAAGACTCGCACTCTCCACTCTCCAAGCTTCAAGACTCACACTCCCCGTTCCACAAGGTTCGCACTCTCCACTCGCCAAGCTTCAAGACTCACACTCCCCGTTCCACAAGGCACTCTCCACTCGTCAAGCTTCAAGACTCACGCTCTCCGTTCCACACAGTTCGCACTCTCGCACCATCCGCCCCTCAAGACATGCCCCCTTCACTCAAGCGCACCACATTCATCTTCGTGGTCCTTCTCACCCTCATCCTCACTTATGTCCCGATACCCGTCTCATCGCTCCCGATCGTCGTCTTTCAAGATCGGAACTTCCTTGCATCCCACTCATCCTTCAATGACGACAAGCTGGTCTTTGATGTTTCCTTTGCCTTCGGTACGTCAAGAGATCGCTCAATCACTCACCGATAAAGTGTTCGATCTGACGTCTTTCCAGTATACATCATCGCATTCCTCATCACCTGCATATGGATAACTGCTAGAATGACAATCGACCTCTTTATTTTGTGGGTCAATCGTAAGCCATCTCAATGTCGTATCCTCTCCCTCTTCCCCCCTGAGTCTCTCTAGGCCTATTAGCCGTTTCTCTCGCCCTAGTCGAACAAGGTGCCGAGCTACTATACTATTTTCGTCTCGACACCATCGTTAGGATTGCAACCTCTGCCCTCGTCGACGCCAACGACGCCAGACGCTAGTCCATTCGTCGTCCTATGGGCGGGCTGGCAAACCCGACTTCGACCACCGCCGTTTCCCTACCCGCAGATAGCGACCTCCTGCCCCCCCCCCCATGTACTCCACCTTTTTCCTGTATTTATAAGTGGCAGAACCTGCCATTCAATTTCAGCGGGGCGCCCAACGAGCCTTTCGTTTATGAAGTGGCTGTTTTTCATTTAGTATACCCCCTCCCGTAGTCATGCCACAGAAGGCCTAGAGTCATAAATGCCTCAATTGTGAAAATTTTTTAAACGTTTGTCCAGCCTCATACAACCGGATCGCCAAGAACAAAGTACATCACTCACTCAGCGAACCGAGCGAGTAGTTCAGTTGCACCGCGTCACTGCCTTGAGTTTGGTGGTGTATCACAGCAGTATTAGGTTACCCGGAGGGGGAAAGAAAATCAAATATCATGCGAGAGATTGCGTGCTTTTTGCGAGCTGAGAATACTAAAAATGCGGGTATTTGGATGAAATGCTCAGACCCGAGTGTTGGACCGCTTTGTGCACGTTTGCCAGTGGTGTGCGGGTCTGCGGGACCACCAACGGCGAACGACCGGACAATCACGTGATGTGGCTGTGTCCGTATATGTGACATTATGTGTGTGTGCAGGTGTGTTGTGATGACTTTGCGCAGTCATTTTCCCCTTCTATTTTTCTCCATCGTTGTATCTAGGGAAAGACGGGATCTATACGATAATACCTCTAGTATGGTGCGTGCGTGGTGGGGAAGGGGGGTCGATTGGGGGTCGACCTGGTCCAGTTCGGAATGGAAATAATATAGGTACAAAGCTGGCACAAAACAAAAAACAAATGAAAATAGGTTTAGATGAAGATAAAATGGAACATGAAACTTTCCAGACATATGGAACGGAGTGACCTTTTGGAGACCGATCTTGATCTGATCTGGAGCTGCGGATGATGATATAGGAGAGAGATTTAGAGCACTCACCCACAATCGATTGTTTGAAACCATGCATATACAATAGATTGATGGTTTGTATCGTGTAGACCCTCGGACCTTGAGAGCTTGAGCGTTGAATGCTTCGAGTGGTGACACGAGTTGATCCCGGGCGATGGCCATGCAAAGCGCCAAGCGCGCATGGCGAGGGGAGGATCAGCACTCGGATCGGCAACACCGGGTTACCCCACCTTGCCGGAACTAAAAAATTTCCTTCCGCGAAGCTATTAGCCGTCGATGAAAAGATGGCCGATTACTGTAAATCCGGGATCTCGGGGATAATGAACGACGGCGGATCACGATCGACGGCGGAGGTAAAACACTCCACCTCCATACTGTATGGCTTATGACTCCGCCAAAAAGTCCAGGCAACGACGTTGACTCAACCCGCAAGGCTATTTTGGGGGGAAGAGGGAAAAGGGAGGGGAGGCTGGGGAGCAGAGCATGATAAGGTTTTCCTTGGGGGGGATGGAGAGTTCTGAGTCCCTGGTTGGAAAGGGGTGGGGGCAGCGATCCCACGACATCCATCAATCAAAACGAGGAAAAGCATGGGAATACGCGACCCACTCCGCTCCAACCTAAGTTATCAGGGAGGGAAGACAAATCGGCCTTGTTGCAGTACCGACCGTAGAACCATACCTGTTTAGACAAACGCAAAGAGAGTTTAGGTGAAGCACCGCTCCAATCAGATAGTACTCCCGCAGTAGGCGTGTTTGTACGTCGTTGGGCGCAGAACGTGCGCAGAAACGTGCGCAGATCCATGTTGGCCACACCGTAGAACGTGCGTGGCAACCGCACTTATCATGACTCGGATGGTTGATGATCCTTCCGTTAGGTCCGTCCGTTGAAACTCAGCATGTTTGATAACAAATGTCATACATACCAGCGTGGCCTCTGCCCGGGGAATGAGTAGCGGCTGTATCGGTTGGCAGCTGCCAGTGTGCGTTTTGAATTAGAATTTTAGAGGGAGCCAAGCCTGGCAACGAAGGGGGAGGAAACGGGGTCACGGGGGAGATCTGATGAGAAGTTAAGTTGGACGCATGGACGCAACCGGCTAATTGAACCCCGTGACTACAGCTACTATTGGGCTAAACTTGAATTGGCCCGAGCATTACAGTACAGAGCACTGCATCATGACTTAGCACTCGAACAAAATCACTTATCATTTTCTATTATTTCGTTAGGAGACGTACATCATGATGCGCTGTTTCGACCTCATGGTTGGTTCTTACCAGACATAAGGACGTCTGCCAATTTTTTTGATCTGCGCATACGCACCCAATAAACCCGCATGGTAATAACGGACAGTGACTCGGAAAACTTTATCAGGCACAGCAGACGATGACGAATCAACAATTTAAATATTACAATAAACGCTTGTAACTTAACTTTATTTTTATTATGAGGAAAGGAACAGCTTTTTTTTCATTTGTTGGATTATCAAGATGAGATCATGCATACGCCGATCAAATCCGATCACCCATAAGTACGCCTCTTGGCTAGTGCTCTAAGCCAACAAACACCCTTTCTTTTAACCCCCCGTGTTCAACCCGACTGCAGCATCTGTCCATCTCCCCTTCTTGTGCTACCTTTTACAATGCCTTCATCTCTTCGTGTAGTTTCACCAGCTTTCGTCCTTCTCAGCATCGGCCTGTTTGCTGAGCAGGCCAAGGCGCTTGCTTTCCCCCTTGCCGTCAAACTCTCAACCTTTGACACCTTCGGTATCTCGCGCCGCACATGGTTGATAGAGCTGGCAGTTCTTTCCATTTTTACCACGGGTAAGTCATCCCGTATTACATCCTCTGTTTTCCCCACCATGTCCTCACACATCCCCCTCCCCCTTCCCCCCCCCCTTCTCTCTCACAGCTATTATTTGGTTATTCGTGGGGACGTACATCTCGTCGGTGGTCACCGAAGCCAGAGTCTCCGCTCTCATACGCAGCCTTCGTCGTACGTCTGGTTATCCATCCATCATCCATCTTGCACCGAGCCGTCCCACTGACATCCGTCGCCGTTCCCCACAGATAACGCCATATCCCGCTTGCGTGGTCTCCACACCTTTTCTCCCTCCGCTACGTTTGGTGGTACTGGCCGAGCCGGCCTCGTCCCACGCCGTACCCCTGCGCGCCGGGGAGGTCTTGCCTATCCCATGTCGGCATCTCGTACCCGCCGGTATCAGCGACCGAGTCATGGCGTGCTCCCCATCTGACATCCGCAACCCGTACTGACGTCTCCGAGTCGCGACTCCTGTCTTCATACTATACTCATTTTATTTCGTTTCACTTCCGGTACTGACTTTGCGCTATACTATTCATCTCCACATCTTTAGTGCCCCTGAATAGTCTTGTGAGCGCTTACAGTACCTCCTATCCACACGCGTTACGTAGAATTCATTATTATACCCTTTCCACGTGTGCGCCCCGACTCCCGCAACACATACGGGTGTCTTGACACCCTACAACATCGCAACTCGAGCTTGTGCTTAAGCCTTGCGCTAAGCCAGAAGAGTCTGAGAAGACTAGGTGAACACTCAGTAAGTTGGGGGCTGTGCTCTAACAACGCGGACATACAAATAAGGAATCCGCCCCGTCATGCATGATCAATGACAACGCACGCACGCACTGCATTATCACTGAAACTCCAAGGGATGTATTCGGGTATTTCGCGTAGTGCACTAGCAAAGACAAAGTTCAGGTATGATGAAACATACTGTATGTTAGCGACAAGCACGAGAGTTCTGAGGATTGCTCGGCACTCTCGGGCAAGTTCCCCCCTGTATCCGCGGGTCGCGCAAACCAATCAAACCAACCACCCCTTTCCCCAACGGTGACAGCGGCCGAATATCCACATGTAGACTCACCCCTTGAAGCGGCAGCTGTCCGTTAGAGAGACTTCTTCCGAGTCAGGTGTGACTTTCGAGGGCTTTCCCGGGCTCTCCCCATGTTGCCCCTCCTTCCCTCCCTTTCCCACAATCTGGGGGAGTGTGGTGACAGGACAGCAGAAGCACCCTTTGAAGTGATAGGTGCCCTTGTCAAAAGTTCCAGAGTTCCAAGAGCTCAAGTTCCGTCTTGGGGCGAACCCCATTTTCCCCCCTTGTCCTTCATTGTCGGCTTTCTCCCTCCCCAATCAGTAGCGCCGCAGCCGCCAGTGGCGGCACGGTACAGTAAGCATCAATCACGGGGCGGCGTGGATTGTAGGTCCCCACCAGGTTTGGGGCGCGATTTTCCAGGATCTTCCCAGACGTGACCGGGGCTGAGGTAGCTATGACGTAAAAAATGTATGAGACATCCTAACATGGCACAATGAAGAGAACGTAGAATGATGCGCAGCAACAAGCAGCGCAGTGGCTGCCGCAGCACCGGTTCGGTAGATCATTATCCCGCCCCGCCGTCGCCGTGGATACTATTTCCTCTGATTCCGGCCCAAGCGGAAGTAAACTTTCTCTTGCCAAGCCGAAGCTGTGAGGGCGGGATGGCCATCAACGCACATCCCGTCCTTTGGCTCCATACTGAAAGGCACGGCAACGCGACATTCTATCAGTGAACTGAACTCTATGAGAAAATGAAAGTTGTTGTTTGGACTTGTTTCATCAAAAGGTACTGTACTGAGGTACTAGCTACCCCGTGGCCTCTATTCGTCCGGGTAATGGGCTGCGGCGATAGAGAGGTGAGTCGGAGAAAATGGGGTGTGAAGAGGATGAAAGAGATGGGAGAAAACCGTGAACGGAGTAAAGAGTGGGTCACTGGCATGACATATTACATATCAATGGGGGGGGGGATTCCAAACCGTTTCGTGCTCACCGTTCAATGGAGCATAACGAGCACTTGTGCTTGTGCCCCAAAGGAGACGCCAATGCGAGTAATTGGTGCGTTTGGTGGATAATTCGGAATTCGAACGAACGATCGATAGAAAATTTCGGAGCTTTCTGCCCAGTGCCACTGGCACCATAATACAGTCACACGCTTGCAACGTGTTTTTGTATAGGTTTGAAGATTGGGGGTTGTGGCCTCGGAGAGAGCCGCATCGCGCGCCCGAAAGGACCGGGGGGTTGGTCGACGTCGGTCGTCGGGTTCTTGCCGGTCCGGTCCGGCTCCTATCGTCGGTCTTTTCGAGTCAGGGACAAATTGTGTCCTACAGTACAGTATCATATCAATCACGAACAGATTGCAGTGACGCCTCCCGACGTCGTTTCGGCACCATTGACGTACTCCATAACAACAGGTACGGATCCGGGGCTCGCCCTCAGGCCTTCCTCATGCCGCATCCTTGCGTTTCCCCGTTACCCCCTTTCGACAACAAACCCAAGTTGATCACTTCAAATTGAAGTTCAAAACGGATAAAACCGCCAGGGCAGAGAAGTGAAGAGTAACTCGAAAAAAAATGGGGTTCCTGTCACTACTCTGCTTTATCACCCCCCCCCCGTCTTCACTATCCAAGGATAGACCTGATCGGGATGTGCTTTGGAAAGTGAGGGGGGCGACGTTTCCAACAACAACTTGGACTGAAACTTCTCGATTTGGCCCATAATCTCGGTAACGGTGGCGGTGATAATTCTGTATTTGCCTCGCGTTTTCCGCGTGCCCCATGCGCCAGCTTACTGTCAAGTATCGTGGAACTGGAACTAATATTGTGCGCGGGTCAGCTGTTTCCATTATCAATAATGGAGGGCACAGCCTCGCTGAATGTATATGCTTCCAACTTATAGGATCTCAATAGTGCGGTACTTCCATCTTGTACTTGTATATGCCTTGCGTCTTCCTCGTGGTATGAAGGCCACGCCATGTCCCTGGCTGTATATTCCTGTAAGGGGAACTTCCGCTCTATTGGAGACCTGTGCATGTACAGCCATAACCAGGCCCATGTTCCAGGGTGGCGATTGGGTGCTATAATTGCCTCGCTTCCGCAGCTACGACCACGTACTGTAGTATACTGTTGTCAGGTTGCTTCGTCATTTATATATTCTCTCCACCGAAACGGTGGAGTTAATGTCAAACAAGTGCGGCAGAGACCGCTGATTAGATACGGCCAGGATGCCACACACTATTCTAGTATGTCAACATGTTAACGTGTCAACAGTGATAAGTCTACAAAGCGTACAGTGTTACCTCCCACAATCACTGCTCACCGAGCTCCTCTTCCTCTGCAATCAACTTTTCAACTTCTAGTGCGGCCATGCAGCCACTTCCCGCACTCGTAATCGCCTGTCGATAGCGCTTATCCTGGACATCTCCCGCGGCAAATACGCCCGTTACGGATGTCTGAGTTGTCCCCGGGACAGTGATTATGTATCCGTCTGCATCGGTTTGTAATTGATCGCGAACTAGCCCTGTTGCTGGCTCGTGACCTACAATTGATCCGATGTATACAAATTTCTCATGATGTACGTTCGAAGTACGGCACGTACCAATGGCGTAGAATAACCCCTTTACGGGAAGATCAGACTCTTGCCCGGTAAGAGTGTTCTTGATACGTAGGTTATTTAGGAGATCGCCGTCACCCTGACATTCAACGGCAACAGTATTCCACAAGACCGTCTTGGGTGGGTTCAGCAATGTAGGTTGGAAGCAGGAGCAGAAACGCACAATTTTGGAATTGCTCAGCAGCCTCTTGGCCATGATCTTAGACGCGCGCAACTCTCCACGACGCACCAACACGTAAACATGGGATCCGTATTTCGTAAGGTCTGTAAAATTCTGTAAAGGCTTGACATGACCCAATGACAATCCAGACCCACATGTAGCCTCCTCTGCGGCCGAGTCTCCGCCACCAATGACAGCTAATGGCTTGTTTCTGAAGATCGGCACTGCACCATCGCACACTGCGCATGCAGAAATACCGCTCTGCCAGTATGTCTGTTCCCCCCTGAGGCCGAGGCGCTTTGCGCTGGCACCAGTAGCCATAATGATCGAATCGGCGGTCTCTGGTTCCGAGTCTTCTTGGTACTCCCGCCAGTATCTAAACGGTCTACGTGAGAGGTCGATCTTTGATACCGTCTCAGTAATGATCCGCGTGCCGAATCGGAGAGATTGTGCGCGGAATTTGTCCATCAACTCGGGCCCAAGCACCCCACTTGGAAATCCTGGGAAGTTCTCGACGTCCGTTGTGGTGGTCAATTGTCCTCCGGCTGCAAATCCGTTGGCCATGAACCCTTCGAAGAGGACGGGATTAAGGTTCGCGCGAGCGAGATAAATTGCTGCAGTATGTCCTGCGGGGCCAGAGCCAATGATGACCTAACAATTGGCGAAGATGTAAGTGGCTGAGACTGGGCGCATACACACGCAATGAGGCATCGATAATTGTCTCAAGTCCGGTCGCGTGCGCTCAAGGCTCCCGAATCGATGCCGGGATGAGAGGGGGAGAGGGAGAGGACGTGGAGAGGAAAACCTACCACTTTTGAGTGCATCTTGGAACTCTGACTACCCTTGATACTCATACCGCTGGGTTCGATTGGCCCATTGGCTACGGCCGGGGCCATATTGTTTGTGGGGGAAGAAGTGCGTGAGTTAAGGGGGATGACGACGCAGGCAACACGAGCAGAGAGTGCTAAGAGCGGACGAGCACGGGCGAACAGCAGCTTGGAGGTGATGAGTGGAAAGTGTGAGAGAACGGACAACTTGGGCAGTTTTTGATGCTTTGCTCATGAGCTTCACGTGATCGAAGTGTGGAAATTACTCATCCTCGCCCACTGGAAACGGCATCTACATAGCTTCTCTCAGCCAATCAGCACATTCTCTGTCCTTGTGCGCATGTCATTAGACCCCGCGATGTATCGCAACCCTGTCGACATGTACACGTCCATCCATCAGTTTTCAAGGTGGGCAACACGCTCTCACGGCTTGCATGACCTTGCAACTTGTGACCCACAAAGGGAGTTACCCCGGCGGAGAGCGTCATGAGTTGCATTCGCCCTACACGCTAGCTAAATGGTCGGATCAATACCATGGCCCGCGGGGATCGCCCTCCGTCGCTTTAATGGATAGGGAAACCCCACGGGGGTTTATAAACATGCGTTGGGAACGTAACACCGACTTCCCTGATATTTACATTTGCCCGTCAGTATCCCTCGCCTGTCTGTTGGGCTTCCCCGAAGAATTTACTGATGACGCATGGAAAACAAAACGTGTAGGGTCGGTAAATGTATAGTACACCGGAAGTATTCGGAGCTACAAAGTTTATCGCGGGAATATTTATTTCTGGCATGACAACCACTCACGTTCTCTCTGCAATACTTCTCACTGTTCCTTCTGTCCGCCAAGGTTCTTTCTGATTTTTTGACACACATCACCGAGCAGCTGCCATGTCTTGGACTCAATGAAGAAACCGATTATGGCCAACGTCAGACTCGTGGATAAAACAAAGGCGAATGCCGACCGAAGATTGGCGAAGAGCGGCTGAAGCGATCTGCTTTCGAAATACACATATAGTCCATGAGATCCCGTGAGATCCCGACTCCCGAGTACGGTCATGGACTACCTCTGATTCGTGATCCTTGCCCGCGATCCTTTACTTCCTTAACTGAAGCATCAGAGCCATGATTTCGTCCTTTGTCTTGTCTCAAATTTGCTAATTTTAGTTCTCCCAGATCTACAGTACTGTGGAGGAATATCACCCTCAGTTGAACAATTCTCCTAGTACGGTATCGCTTCGAGTTCCCCCACGCTGCGATTCGCAACGCAGGTCCCCCTTCCCCCATGTTTAAAATTATTTTGAAGTTATTTCCACTTATAGACGACCTGATGCGCGATCCAATCCCTGACATCGTTGACAGAATAATTTATATTCCAATCTCAATGCGGTACCTGCTTTTCTGTATACGAATATGACAAAGAGACAAATATATGCACTTTCTGATGGTGATTTCACGCGATCCTCCGAACTGGGTTGTGACAGCTGTCTCTCCTGCCGATCAGTGGAACTAAGAAACGCTGGAAGGGTCATGGGTGCTGGAGTGCAGTAGATGAGGAGAATTGGTTGAGACCAACAGGAACAGTGTATGATGAGACCATAACATGTGCTACTGTCATCACGTTTCTGACCCAGATCTCAGAACACTCTCGATCATGACCCATAGGGATCACGATGCCGTGCTCCCTGAACATGTAATGAGGAATTCAACTGATGGATTCCTGTGGCGCGGGAGGGAAATTAGTTAGCGTGTTACACTGAACCAATAACATGTCTCACGCACGTATATCGGCTCTTGTAGCTTTCCACGCGTAGTACTAGGCTAACCTGGAAGCGAACCACGTGGACAAGGAAAGAACCACATAATTGACTACGGAGATGCACTCGCCCGGTCGGTTCGGTGAGATGAGATGAGGGCGCTGTATCATGGGCCGAGCTTGTGCAGCTGTTTGATACATGTGCAGCGGAAGTCCACCCACGTAAATGGTGCTTCAAACAAACTTCAAGTCGTGATCCCCCGCTGTACTTGGCAAACGCTTCGCCGCCCTCCTTAATGCCGGAATATGTGGGAAAGGAGAATTTGGGTTGCTGTGGTTGGGTGTAGAGGTGTGGTCGTGCGTCTCACTTCGGCTAGCAGCGGACAGAGCGTATAACGTGTCGAGCGAGCAGGTTATGAAGAACGGGGGATTCATCGCACCGTGACGGGCAGCAGTGCAGGCCATCTTGAGTCGGGACGGTGTCATCTGGAATAATCGCCGATGCAACGAACAGGCGAGCAGTCTGATGGCGTCGCAGTTGCGAAAGACCATCCATGATGAGACGAGGATGCTCTTCGTGGAGTCAGGGAGTTTCCCTGTGGGCGATTCGTGTAGTGTCAGGAAGACGGGGATGACGCAGCGCGCGCTGTGCCAGTCCTCGGCCCAGCGGACGACGGCCTCCTCGCGGGTGGCCGCGCGTTGGTGCGTGAGTGTTGAGCTCTAAGATGTTAGGAGGCAGCGGAATTGCCACCAAACACTACCGCTTACACACGAGGGTCCTGAGGGGGGGGGGGTGATCCTTGCCGATGCTGGGCACCAGTGAATCGCCATTTGGACGGTGCTACTGATGTTAGCAAGGCGAAGAGTAGGTATAGGGCGATAAAAGAATGGTATACTTCGAATGAGCGCTATGATGACAATTTGACCCACCGTACGATGGATGGCTTGTGGATTTGGTGAGGATGTGTATACAGTATGGTGAGCAGGGCGGAGTTGACGGCTGCTAGGTCCGCGTATGATGAGGCGGCCTCCCTTCTCTCCAAAAGCGAATCTTCTCAGCGTGACCGAATACCTCAACTCTTCATTGGCAGGCGACCCTAGTGTGATCATGATGGCGATTAGATCGTCTCGTCTTTGATTGGGGAGGGAGCCGATGAAAAGGACGTATAAGCAGGTAATCTCCTGAACAGGCACCGACTGCAGGTGGAGGGAAGCGTGGTGAGATGGCGGCAACCGTCGGACGGAGGATGAGCGAAAGCTTTGAGTTGGTAGCCTTTCTGTGTCACCAGGGCGATGAAAACGGTAGCGGTGTAATGCACTGTAGGCAGTGGAAGGTGCGGTGTCCCTGTGGCAGCGTGGCTGCGCCCCTCGCAAGGAGGCGATGGTCCCTAAGGACAATCGACATTTGTTAGCATTTCCGAGGAAGACTTTTTCACGGAGGTAGTAGACATTAGCTGATGTAAAAATTCTCACCGAAGAGATTTTGAACGTGCTCGTTCAAGTCATGCAGATGGCGCAGGATATGCGATTCAATGCTAATATTTTCCAACTAGAGGTGCCGTGGAGAGGTTTTCGAGTAGGCCGCTAGTGGGCCGTCCGCAGTTCAACATCACATTTACATGACATCTATGCTCGCCTTGACGATACAGTACTGCAACACACCCACTGATGATGTGCGTGTGATGGGACCCCGTTATGAAACTAGAGATCTGCCGGTCAGACTTGGAAAGTGTCCGTGATGCCATCAAATTCCCGGTTACCTGTACTAGGTTACTTTGACGCCTTTCAATCAAGGTCGTGTGACGGCTTTTACAAGCCTTCCGGGTACGATCACGAATGGTTCTCCATTGATACTTCTGCTCTTATGTGCCAGTCCCGGACGATGGAGAATGATGCATCGATGATGACCCGGACATTGCCGTGATTTGTTGCTTGAGCGGTAACGTACATCATTCGGCACCAGGCACTACAGCACCCGGGCCCCCACTTTCCTGGTGATACGGCATGTTTTCAATTTTATCTCACGGTCTGACCGCATTTTATTGACGCCTTCTCAGGGGTCATTGAGATGTCTGAACATGTTACAGTTGATTCAGTTGCAACCTGGCTCGGACTATCCCCTTCAGGACTTGCTTGAACCGGTTCCGTGGACCCACTTCTCTCAGTCTCCCACATCCTGGTATCCGATCGGGCGTCAATGTGCGGAGGCCTAGGCCTGCTAAGGCCCCTATCCCAAGTGGTTGTGCTCACACGCCATCATGGGGCGAAGCCGCAGGTTTTTTGTTTGATATCAAATGGCATGCCCCCAACCCGGCCACGCCCCCGGTGTTTCAGAGAATAGCCTGACTCGGACACGGGTAAATCTCTGATGCTCCATGGCACCAGAAAATAGTTGATGATCTCCTTGCATTCCCTTCTCACACTCCCCTACGTGCATCGACGACGTCTACATTCAATTTTCATCTCATTTCCCCATATATTAGAGGTAATCCGAGGCGCGGATGACTCTTACTTATTTTGACCGGTTCCACCGTTACCGTGAACTGTATTGGCTTGGCTGAATACGGTATATGGACCTCGTAACTTAATCTACAATGCCCCCGAGCCGAGACCGCTCAAGGTGTTCAAGTTCTGGGCCCGACATTAGTTATGTTTCGACTTGTTTACCATTTTGTGCCACATGCCCTTGAAGCATGGGGCGCTTCAAGTTGGTACGCTTGAACGCTTCACCCGGAGTTGCGTGGCTGGCCTAAGCTCTGGAAGTCGGCGGTTCCGCTACCACGTGCAGAATGTATGCAGAACAATTTTGGATTACTCCTCTTATTTTCGTTTGTAATTTGGGAGACCAGTCACTGTTCTGGCATGTTCAAATCGCTGTCGGGGACCATCCTACCGAGCAGAGCGTGCTTTTTCGACCCCCCATCTGACAAATTTAACTTCGTTCCTCGCCCGATTTCTCTTAGACTCTTGCTGGGAGGCATCGATGGTCTAGACACGCAGTGAAATCACCGCCGGCTGTTTTGATCACATGTCGTGGACTCGTCAAACGCTCGCTCAGCGCGCAAGGCTCAGTATCCCAGCTCAGCTACTGTAGCGCTTTTCTTCATTTGCACCCTGTGACATCAGAAAGTCTTCCTGCCATTCTGTTTGAGTACAGTGGGAATTTGGAATTGACCGTCATAGTACCGTTATTTCGGACCGCGAGTTCCAGTCGTACCCGTCGTACGGCGGCTCGGCAAGACGGGGACCCAGAGGCCCAGGGCCTGGGGGATGTATACCATATTCTTTCAAGACGTACTAGTGACTACCGTGACTAGTTGCACATTTCGGTGTTTGCCTCCATAACCTTGAGTGAAGGCATCGCGCACGATTTCCGATGACCGTGAAACCCCGGCCACGTTGCCTCTTCAAGTTGCTCTTACCACATGAACGACGAATTGGGGTAATGGGCTTGTACGGCCGTGCCCAAAGGCAACCCAATAAAGATCTGTGGCGTTGAATTGTTTTTCAGAGCAGGTCGTGAAAGGCGTTACAACGGACACGACACGCTCCGCTCGGTGTTACCTGGTTGACGGCACCAGCCGCTAGCCGCCCGCATTGCGCCCTGAAGATTGTATATTTTGTATTGGTTGGTTGGCTGACATCATCCTCCCTCACAACGAATCGAATCCCTTCCATCATGATCATGATCCTCAACAGTTGTAATGCGAGCCTCAGCGGTGTGTCTAGTACTCTCACATCAAATGATTTAACTGATCTCAAATTGGCTTTGGTTTACCCGAAGGCGGACTTCACGCTGCCTGGTTCATGATGGACGATTCCTTGGTTGAAGGTATACGGCGCTTATGCGCTTCCTCGGACAATATTTATTTTTTGCTCATCCAACGCAGGCAGTATAACCGACCAGATTCTGGGTAACTCCACCGTTTGTTTCGGACCTGGGATCAAGTGGAGTCGCATGTATACCCTTTGGGCTACGGGTTTCATGTACGCTCTTCGTTTTTCTGACCCTCGCAGTCCACTCATGGTCTCACGATTCTTCGGAGATTAAACGTTAACTCTTGTTAGGGTTCGGGTTCCATTGGTTGGGAGTGACACAAAATGTTTACGAAACAAGGGTTCTCGTGAAGACTGCATGCTGTCCCTTGGGCACTGCTGATCTACAACAGTCATCAAATGAATGATTGGACGTTGTCACGATCACCGGACAAATTACTCTGACTGTGCAGCCCAACTCCATTCCTGACTTAGCCCCGTTCCCCGACATTCTACTCATTAAATGGGCCCCGTGCTAAATGGTCTATTCCTAAATTGAGACCGGCGTAAGCTGACGCCTTTACCTGGATCCCGGCCTTTGGTTACGAAAGACGACCGACTCGAATATGCTCCTTTCCCATTTCTTGGTCCTCATCCCCCGTCATTCACTCATGGGATGGTCTAATAGAGCTTTTCCCACGCCTTGTGGTGCGCCTCTCCTATAAGTTAGGTGTTCACTTCGCCCCAATCCCGCCCCCTCTTTCTTTACCCTGCCGCTCCCACTTCATCACAACCTGCTGTGCCATGAATTCCACTACTGAGTCCACGCATGGTCATCATGCCCACCCTTCATCAGTTGTGATGTGGGTCGTGGTACCCCTTGCAGGTAAAACACTCCCAGTCCATGAGATGTAGCCGAGGCTGACGTATTTGCTCATTGGACTCAGTATTTATTCTTTTACTAGGCGCCGGAATAATTCTCCATCGTGCATATGGTCGCTGTGCCGGTGCGGCATCACCAACAGAAGATTATTGTGTTCATCCACCCTCCTTACGTGTCAGCCAAGCGATAAAGGTTTCCTTTCCCGCTGCGGGTATACCCAGAGGTCGCGTTTGTGTGTGTAGAGGAGACGCGTCTCCCAGCATGTTACCATTCTCATCCCTACCCTCATCCTCGAAAACGAGTCCTGTATGATAATGTGGCAGGCGGCGCTGGGAGGGTTCTGTGTGTTCAGAGATCCATTTGAAGTGACGACAGGCCTGCTAGATACCTAACTGTGATGTGCACTTACGATTGTAATATGTGTCGATAATTTCCTGTTTTTTAATTATGTTATGGTTCTTACCACCCATTTTGGGGTAATTTTCATATTGACAAGCTTTCTGGAGACGGTTTTGTTCTAGTGGAAATGGGTTTAGAGCGATTTTTTACAACCACCGAGATGGCTAGGACCTGAAGACAGCCGTTTGGCTAGACTAGCCCTTTGCAATCTCAGGCGGGCACGTGGTGGGGTAATAGTGTCATGTGCCAGTGTGTGTGCCTGTCTGTGATTGATTCTGACGGTATGTGTAAGGCAATACACGTATTCTAATACCGTGTCTATGCCCGTTCATACGTTCATAGCCCTACGAGACTAAATAGGAGTTTATGGTGGATTCTTGCCTCGCCATGGCTCGTGCACGGGCTCCGTCTGGAAGTGGCCCCGAAACCTGTAGGTTTCGTGCCTACTCACCGGTACTCACCCCTCCCATGTCTCGCCCCTATTCTCTCTTTCCCATTATTATACAATCTGCCTCATGCACGCCCTTCTCTAATGGACGCGTGACCCCCTTGGTGCACACGTCCTTGCAGCATTGCCCCATGCGTCACCTACCTACCCAAGCAAACGCAACGGCCATTGCACGTGTTCTCGACTCTTTCAGATACACATTGTCTGGAGCATTGTAGTACAATAGCTTGTTAGATATATAGCGTGGTGTGTGCTCAGTGAAATGTCATCCAGTCTGGTGTTCTCGAAACCACCCCGTGTGTGCCCTCTTCTCCTCTCGCTCCTGCTCGACTTTGTGATCGGTGCGCGATTGCCTTCTTGCTTCCAGTTTCCTTGCGTGACTGGAAAGAACATGCGGCTCAACGCTAATAAATATTCTCCAGCTAGCAGCAGAAACATCACCCGGTGATCACCGAATACTTCTGTGAGGGATGGAGTTCGTCCGTAGCTTGTGTAGAGTCGGACCGCAGACGGGTATAGTGGAGCGCAGGTTTCTAGGGTTTGCTTGGGAGCAAGGCTCACGCCACATATTCAGCAGAGAACTGATAAATGGTTCGGAGATGGCGAGGCCTTGTACCGTGATAGACGCCGCAGGAGCGTAGGGTGAGAGACGGCACCACCAGCGGTTTTCAGAGGGGGGTGCCACTATGATACATTGATGGACGGAATGTGATGTCCAAGGGAGAATTATGAGCAGCTTGAGAGCAAGCTTGATGAGATGGTCACACTGTTACGCGAAAATGATGGAGGTGTGATGGCCCCTGGTCATGAAGCCCATAACCCTAAGCCCTTCCATCAGTTGTTCGGTAACGATCATTTAGCTGTACTTCAAGCTCCGGTCTGTCCGAGTGTTTGTCCGAGTCAGACTCTCGGACTTTGCTCTCGGAAGTCCGGGTTTCCGCCCAATCCCGGGCTCATCAGCCTGTGGCACAATCAACTTGAATCAAGTCATGGTCGCGTGCAAGCGTGACAACCGTGACCCGTGGCTTTTTACCAAGTTATCTTCGCCGCTCTCCGGGGCACAGCGATATCTCACTGCGTGGTGATACTCGATTGTCTCATGACCGCGACAACGCCACACAAAGCAGATTACGTTTAACGCGTTCCGGCGTTCGCCAACCATTTAGGCGCTTGTCAACGGTCGCCACATCAGATAACGCATCAGAAGGCGTCTGGCACTGCTCGTAAGGCTCTCCGTTCCCCAATGTCGGTACTTTCGCGGTTTCGGTAGTCTTTATCGAGCGAAGGGTTACCGTGGCGTTTGGACGCCAGGACCGCCCGGTTGGTGCTACGCCCATCATGATCATAATCACACTCTCACTGCAAGTTCAAGTTTCAGAGTCCTGTACAGAGAAGCTCCACACGAGTAAAAACTGCGATCCCCTCGGCCTCAAATGCTCGATTTTAGCCCCCTATTCCCTTCTCCCATCCTTTCCAAGCCTAGCTTCTATTGACCGATGACCGGGCGTTCGTGCTGTTTGGTACCAACTCGGTAAGCAACCTCTAATCATTCTAACGTCGCCGTCTCACGTATAGAGACATTCGAAGGGCCATGCTGGGATAATCGTTGTTCGGTTCGCTCTTTTCTACTGCTACTATGAGTATATTGACTGAGTGAAAGGCTTAAAGAGACTGTGGACGTTAATTAAAGGCTCCCGGTTCGGGTCAAACATTGAACGCTATACGAAATATCTGAACCGAGTCGCTCTAGCCTCCGTGGCGTGAAAGGTGAGTTCGTTGACAACATTGATTATACGTTATGGTTCGATTTGATGCCGGCGACGGACACTGATAGGCCACTTAGTTTCGATAGTAATTGATCGTGCTCCTCGCCACCCATCGCGACGGATGTTTTTGTACAACCTCACGGCCTCAACCTCTGCCTGTCAGAGTTACTGTACCACATGTTCTCGAAACATGTTTCACTTAGGCTTAGTGTCCGATGGCGCTTGGTACTGTACGGCGTGCGCTGCGGTTTGCACAAGACAGAGAACGTAAAGTCCGAAAGTTTTCTCGGTCGGTTGGGCTGCACTGCCGTACAGGACCTAAGGTATGGCCATTCCCTCTCACCCACAACCATGATTGCCTTTTATATAAAAGGTTGTGTTTTGGAGATCGAGGTACCGGCCTTGCGGCCGCGAAGTTACTAGTACGATCGGGCTTCTTGCTTCTTCAGCCGGAAAATTGGTTCTTCACGTGGATTCCCCCATCAACGAGTCCAGAGTCCTTCTGCCGGCTACTTTAACTACAAGTTATCTTCGAGGACCCATCGTTGGCTTAGAAGCCTCAGGGTTCCAAATCCCGACGTCCAAGTGCAAAAGTTCTGCCTGTGCTTACGTATAGTACATTCTTCACCCTGCGCCCTCGGCGGGCATCAGATTTTCACTTCGATCACCCTCAATAGTCCCTCAATCTCCACCCGCGATCCCAATTACCGAGACCCTGGACGTTCCTTGATCGTATCGCAGGTTTACCGCTCCGTTTTCCGGTTAGGAAGAAGGGTGTCAAGAAGGTTTTAGAAAAGTGCCACCAACGACACGTGTCCGCCCGGGCCGTCGTGCAGGGAGGTGAAGCTTAGAGACGCGTCCGCATAGGTCTTTCGGCCGAGATAATTGGTGGCTCCTTGTGTCCGTTTCGGCATGTGTCCGATGTCCGTTTACCCCATCTGGTAGTAACGAACACGCCACGAAACCGTGCTCCTTCCCATGGCCACGACCGGCAAAGGCCGGGGGCCGTGCTCTAGGATGGGCGGCAAAGAACAATTGCGCGCCTTCTCTGCTGGTACCAGGCCTTAGCCGCCTTACAATGATATGTAGTTGGGTGTAAAATGCGGGAGTGCGTGTTTCTGGTACGTGGCTACAGCACTGGGTATGGGTCTAAGCTAGGTACGTGAATTTCGTAGGTTCACCATGCGTGTGATAGGCTAAAGGATAATGCGACGATGCCATGCGGTAGTGCACGAATCGCATGCGGCCCCACGCAACTAGCAATGCGATCTTCAACAAGTTTAGCTGCACCCAACTCAAATGATATAAAACTGATCCCAATGGGGGGGGGGCCTTGAAGGATAAACCTTGGCCTAATAACACAAGCGACACAACAGCTTGCTAGGACGAATTTCTTACTAGGACCGGAATGGAAAATCTGGGGGGGGGGGAGTTTTCTTTGCACGACTGTCTTGACGACTGTACTGACCAAACAATTCGCAGGCGGCGTAGCCAACTGGACTACTGGGTAGCACCGCCCGTTTACCTCGGACCCGTGATTACGAGAGCCGCATGTACGGTAGCCCCCTGGGCTTCTCGGGATTTTTGAGCCGACGTGTGGGTTGTGAGCTGTAGGGAAATGGGAAAGAGTACTGTACCCTTCCTGGAGCCCTTAGGACCGCTTGTACTCGTGTCTCCTGAGCCTGCGAAGGCTATGCGAATATTCATACCCCTTCTAGCGTTCCATCGGTTCGAAGTGGCACGGGGATGCTCGCAAAACCACCTCGTAATGACCCCTTGATCTTATTGGCTACTTGCTGTCCTATAACATAACTGGGGATGGAAACTGCTGCATAGCCTCGAGCAAATAATAGGATGTGACCATAGCATCGCCGGGCGTCTTCTTCGACCGAGTGACCCATTTTCGTCCTTGACTGATTATTCCTCCTCTCGCCACTGTCCACTCATCCTATGAGTCAGCCTTGTGGTCTTTATTGACCTGGGCCCAGATCAAAGGCAAGCGTCTTCGGCGCCTTTTTCCGGGACGTAGTTATACTCATCCCCGGTACGTCGGTATTGTCACAGTGCGTTCTCTTTATGGCCACTTCTTATGCCTCGGATTGCATAAAAGAGAACGCCTCACCCCGTTCCGTCCCCTCTCTTTATCCTCCCTCCTATACTCCACCCACCTAGCTGCGACATGCATACAATTATCGAGTCCAGGCAGGGAGACCTTACCCACACATCGTCAGTCATGATGTGGATATTGGCAGCCTGCGCAGGTACGTACTCTGTTCACGTAGCGTGGCACAGGCTGACTCGCGTCAATCACCGTGCCAGTACTCTTTTTATTCGGCGCGGGAACCTTTTTCCATCTCGCTTATCGTCGGTGTGCTGAAGCGACATCCGAGTCAACTGCGGAGGATAACCGTGTCCACCCGTCCACCCCGCGTGTCTCCTACCCTGCCGCAGGACGAAACCAGCTGCGTTAATGCATGCCGAGGAAGGCTTCACACCGGCATGTCACCATCATCACCCTCACGCTCGATTTCAAGAGCGACGTGGGTCACGGTGGTGGCCGGCCTGGCCGGTGGCGCCGGAGAAGGCCGACCCAAGGATTGGATTCGGATATGCGTCCCGTTACTGTATGCAACGAACAGATCTATCGTCATTTTGTTTTGCATTCGAAGGTCTCCTTTCTGATATTATGTTATCCTCCGTTTCCCCTTTCTTGTCGATTGTTTAAGAGAAATTGTAGATCCGATTATCGAAAATGTACAATGAATACTTACGGATTAGGTCTAGCTGTTCTCCTGGTGCGGGATACGGGCAATGGGCACGCAACGAACATTTGGGGATAGTGCGTCCCACTATTCGATCGTATCCACATAAGATAGATGGCTAAGAACCGGTTATCCAAGCTTGAGCCTGCTTGGCGCACTCAAGTGAATAGTAGTTTACCGGCATTCGGTGCCATAACAAGGGCCGAAAACCCGGGTGTACAGTTAAAGCGCCCATTAACCTGACGGTTGAGTGGCTGAATATGGTCTGATCTCGAACGCCGAATGGCTTTCTGATCAGACGAGTGAAACTCGGGGAACGTAATAATCTCTCCCATTTGATGATTTGCTTGAACATTCAGCCGACACGCGTGGAGTCCGTTGTAATTGACCTCAAGTTGGGCAGGGCTATGCAGGCACATCGTAACGGTGCCTCAGGTCCTAGGACCATTATTAGGGTTAGTAGGGTTAGGGCTATCGTTCGGTCACGAGCGGGCTGCACCGCAGTTCACACCCACCAGCCCCGCCAGCAGAGCACTGCTGCGTTCTTTCTTGACGGCAGAGTGCCGGTTCTTTTTCCCTACATTCAAATCTTCATACGAGCCTTCAGTACAGTATTAAGCCCTGATGGCTATCTCTCCTACTACTAAGAAGGCCATTATCGATGGTGGGCAGGCTCCGACTCATCTCGGACTGTTTGGAAACTCATGTTAGCCATCCAGTGACAATATTTTTAGCAACACAGGTACGTTAGCCTCCATGAGTATGTAAGAAGTTGCTGTTTTACATCCTTCCAGGCAGCTGCATGGTATACCATCCACGTCAGTTTCACTTGCACATACCATAAAGATTTCGGAGTTCAATGTTAATTTCCAGTGGCTCATCAACTCGTACGGACATGAAGGATCAATGGAGGTGAAGGCAAAGCCGATGGAAGCCCTGAAAAAGCTTGGGCACGAAAAGCTGAATTTGGATGAGTATGAGAGTGCGTGCACATATTCTACTAGGCTACGACGTTTGTTGAGATAGTCATATCTCTCTAGAACGAATCGCGTCCGAAGTAATCCATCCAGATGACATCGACGTCACTTTCTCAGGTACGCCTTTGGCGAATGCTCCCGGCATGCTCTCGTCTTGAACAATGACATTAGATATTGGGGGCCTGGAAGACATCATTTCTTCATTAGAAGAATCCGTCATCATTCCGCTTCTATATCCTGATCTCTTTCGTTCATCATCGACACTGTTAGCAGCCCCCAAGGGTGTCCTACTGTATGGGCCACCAGGGTGTGGGAAGACAATGCTCGCCAAGGCCCTCGCCAAGGAGTCTGGCGCCACCTTCATCAACATCGCAGCGTCAGTATTAACGAACAAATGGTTCGGCGAATCAAATAAATTGGTCGCCGGGTTGTTCAGCCTAGCGCGGAAGACGCAGCCTAGCATTATCTTCATAGACGAGATCGATTCGTTTCTCCGCGAGCGGAGTAAGGGTGACCACGAGGCCACTGCCATGATGAAGGCAGAATTCATGACGTACGTCAGTCTATGCTTATTTCTGTCATAGTAGAACTAATCTCAAGTTCATTACAGCCTATGGGACGGACTTCTTTCAAATTCAGATCGGATTTTGATCTTGGGCGCGACAAACAGGATACAAGACATTGATCCGGCTTTCCTCAGACGAATGCCGAGACAATTTCCCCTCTCTTTACCCAATGCTGTACAGCGCGAGAAGATTCTTTCACTGGTAAGTTGACCCACGGATATATCATATTCGTGGTTTCTTGACAACCTACTTTTACACTCTTTCTGCCTCATGTGTATCTGACGTTGTTTTTTCAGATGCTCAGAGATGTACAACTTGCGCCTGGTTTTCCTGTGCGAGCTCTGGCAGAGTATTCCAGGGGAAAGTCGGGTTCCGACTTGAAGGAGTTATGTCGAAATGCTGCGATGTTGCCTGTCCGTGAACTTGTACGCAAGGCAAATGGCGACTTTGCGCGTCTTGCTCAGGGCCAAAAAGAGGTATGTTTGCGTTCTACTGGGATAGTCTGTCCAGTGACACGTAACCGCTCAGGGCTTCGATCTTCGTCCTCTTACGATTGAGGACTTTATCGATCCAGATCGTGCCTCAACAATCGTTGACCCCGAGCTGGACGATGACGAACGCGTAATAGATTGACCACTGCTTAGATCACGCTTTGTGGGTACCTTCTCAGAAGTAGGTGTCTTTATTAGTGCTTGGTGTGGAATCTGAGCAGCCTTTGCACTCATCAGATTTCTCAATCCCAATGGCTCTAGACAACTGAAGTCGACGAGTCAAGGGCTATTCTAGAAGCTCAACTCCTCTTGACCCAAGTTCGAATCCCCTCTTCAGGCAGTCTATGGATGGTGTACGCGCATGTGAGGCCCTCAGCACTTCAGTCGTTGGAAAGACAGGGGAAATTGAGGGACCTATCTACAACATATCTACTCTACTACCTTATTAATGTGTATGCATGGCTACGACATGCAGAATAATTCTATATGAACTCATAAGTATATTGAAGAACGCCCGTGTGGAAGAAGATCTCACCTCGGGTGCA
Organism: Russula olivacea; assembly: GCA_963926505.1. Classification (NCBI taxonomy): domain Eukaryota; kingdom Fungi; phylum Basidiomycota; class Agaricomycetes; order Russulales; family Russulaceae; genus Russula; species Russula olivacea. The sequence goes on from OZ004887.1 coordinate 631,637, forward strand.
ATTGACTCCTGTCGCAGACACTGACTGCGCTCCGAGTACACAGCCTACGGCAATGTCCGTCACGGTCGACCCTGTGCCACGTGCTACCGTGTCACTTGTGCCTAGCCTGCGGATGAGGATGATCGATGGTGTATCATAACTTACCATTTCCAGCCTCACTGGGCCTGTTTTCAGTCTATTGTGCCGAATTGGTTCTTTTTCAAGTTTGGTCAGGGGTAATGAAATAGTTCCTGTCATTCGACTTTTTCATTGCCACTGAGCGTGACCTGCACAAACTCGGAGCTGTTATGTCGTTGCCACCCGTAGCGTCGATGCAAGGTGCGCAGCTGGAGACAAAAGCGAGCAAAGCGAGCGAGGAGCAGGAGCGCGTGAATGTGGCAAAGGGAAGGAAGGCACGCAGCGGAGTTGGAACGAGAGTTACGAGAATACAACTGTGATGATATTCGAGAGTCCAACATAGCTCTACTTATAAGCCCCAGAGCGGGCTGAATACTATATCCTATCATATGTAAAGTGGAGCTCAGTAATGAGCTAGTAACGAAGGCGGCGAAGGATGTCCGAAGCGTGTGAGTGAGTAAGTAGGTATATGGGCCATGTGCGCTGCGTCGGGCAGCGCACCTGAGCCCCGCACGGTAACGCTCGTGCGTGATCGGTAGTAAAGGGTATCGTAACCTAGCAAAAGGGGTCAGTCGAATATAAGTCAGTAATAGCTGTAAAGTAAGTGATGTCGATCATATAGTAGAATGGCCATGGGAGGCGCATATGCGCTCTCCCCTCGTACCGAGCCTCGGGCTCCTCCCCTCACGCTCCACCACCCCCAATCTCCTCACTCCGTCAACCCGGCCAGCTGTTTGGCGCATCGTCGCTCTGTTTTATTTATTCATGATCACACAGCGTCACATTCGGTCCCGAAGTTGGGAATCTTTTGAAGACGTGTCGTGATGCGAAGCATCGGGGATGTCGGCGACAAACTGACGGATCCTTATGTAGCCCGCTTGATCACAAAAGAAGTCAGAAAGACTCGTCACAGTCAGCACCGACTGCCTATTTTAATTGTTTTCGGTCTTTTTTGTTTTTTTCCTTATGATAGGCGACGATGCCATTATACTGGTTTAGGGTAAGAGAGATTGATTTCGTGCCAGTGGTAGTCAACGCGAAAATAGGGGTTTGATGTACTGGAGTAGTGTCCGTGAGAAATCAGAAATGGTAAGTTACTAGTTGATGGATGGGGATATGTTGCGAAAGACAAGGAATTGACAGGTGAAACGGGACGAGCGCGGTGTATCGTGCGACATCTTAATGACCAACAGCTACTAGGAAGCAGGGTCGGTCCTTCATGGACCACTGGCAAGATAGCTCGGCATCAAGTAGAACTCCAGTAAAAGAGTACGTGAGATTCATGACCAGGGTATAACAATCAGTCGTGCTTAAATTTGGCCTGAGCACTGGCACGCAAGACTGTCCTGGTTGGCGATTCGCGAAGTGACCCACCAAAAATTTCAATGGTATAGAATTAAAAGGTTTCCCATAGCCATGGCTGCCCACGTACCGGAAAATTGTGCATCACGTCCTGACCAGACGCAGACGCAGACGCAGGAGCTGCGCCAGGAACGTATTAAGGTGGCGTTACCGAAGATGATGAGAACTTCGAATCGTAAGTTTGTTTCGTTCATTGGGACCCCTTTCCCCGAGTATCGGCTTAATCTGTCGGGTAATGTGGAGGTTAATACAGTACGCGCTAATTTAAGAGCTTCGGGGAGCGGGGGCTGTAACAACTCTTCCCCGAATTTGTCAGGATATTTTTCATGTTTGTTCGAGAATAGGATACTCGCGCCGTCAATTGGCTCAGTGAGTTGGGACTAGACCAAGTTTTAAGCTTCACGCACATGAGAAAAGTCATCCAAGGATGGGAAAAAACAGCGTCATTGGTAGACTAAGATTAGGAATCTTAAACGACAACTCATGGGCCACGGATCAAGGGACATAAAACATATAAGTACGTACTTAATATGATCCCACTCCAACTACGCCCATGTGTTCTAATAGTAGCCGTGTAATCTCGCGGTATCTTTCATTCGATGCTACCTCAGACAGAGTCCCGCCAAGATTGTCCCGAACATCTGTACTTGCGTCGTGATCGAGAAGCAATTGGGTAACCTCGTGACGAGCATTGTGTGATGGCAGGTGTAGTGGAGTCCCGCGACCGCCTTCTCGTGTGTCTACACCCCCACCAGGCTCGAGAAATAGCGGCCCACCAACAGCTAGATGTCTGCTCAATGACGTAACTTTTGAGCAGATAGAGGACGGAGAGTTTCGTTTAAAGAATGTGTATCTTACCCTCGAAGCGTGGCGCAGTCATTTTACAGTGCCCACTACCGTGCGTTCTTTTCTCAACTCGCCACTTTTTTTCAGTCAGAATTGACATATGTCCTAACGACAACAGGGCTGCATCCGCCAACCGTTCTGTAACGAGTAAGACCGACGTCATTCGTCTGGAAAGCATGTAAAAGGCTCGGCATTTACCTCTTAATGGATGTGTGGGCCGCTCCTTCATCAGGAAAAGATGCTCGTATTTGCTTTCTTCCGGCTTGGTCTGGCTTTTAAGTCGGGACGCTAAAAAGCTCCATTAAGCATCACTGCTTGATGTCCAACTTCGAAGTAGTAGTCGGCTCATTATGCATAAATATCCGGTATTAGCTATTTTCTGTGTATGCCGAGAGATCACCCGGCGTAACCACGAGGCGCGCAAAGTCTTTGCTGTACAAGCTATGTACAGAATTGGAAGCGGATGGGTACACCGCTAACTGTACGGCGACTGCCAGTGTCTGTAGTGGCAGCAGTGCTGCCGACTGTCACGTCAGACGCTGGCAGTTACAGTGACTGTCATAACTGGCAACCTGCTCTGACAATGTCATTGCCGTGTACAACAAGGAAGTCGAGTAGCTATGCAGTAATACGCCATGACGAATCGTCATCACGTGATTGTAGTGATATTGAATCACGTGGTATGTGGTGCTAGTGAAACGAGGGCAGTGCGTGCCTAGGCCTGGAGTGTTCATCAAAGGACCATGAAGGCACTGAAACTGCTATCAGACTCTCTGGCAGTATTATTACGTCTCTCTGCCTGCAGAACCACATCCGCTCATATCTCAGAAACCCTCGAATCATTCGATCCGCAGTCTTCCAAACTCTCAGATCAACAGCCCGCAGCGAGCGACGGCGAAACGCTCTCTACCACCACCACCATGTCCTTACAACCCGACATACTCAAACCTACTTCTTACCTTCAGTCACTATTCAAACTCACGTTGGTCGAATACTCAAGGCAAACCGGGATAGACCTAATTACACACCCACTCATTTCAAGCCTCGACGACATCTGTTCAGTTGATAAGGCAATCACCGCTCTACGAGAACGATCTCGACCATTTAATAACCAGAAAGTGGACGACAAGATGGTTCTACTGATTTGCCAGCTCAAGTCGATCTTCTACATTGTGTCTTTGCTTACACCCAACGAGGCATTATGCGACAACATTGATCCTGTATGTCAATCAGATCTTGATCTTAATTCACGCACATTTTACATGTGCATTTTCTGACGTTTATTCTAGCAATTTTCACCGGCAAATGCAATCCATGGCGGCATCGGTGTTCTCCTTGTAGTGTGTAGCCATCCTTATTCCACGTGGATCCATCTGACATCCAGCTCTCCTAGGTAGCTAACGATTGTGGCATTGACGATGACGTCATTCTCGCTTTCTTTGACTGCATCGAGAACTCCCTAAAGCTCCTTAAAATTCACGTCGAGATTCCTTCAAATCTGGTTGTCCTAGGAAAAGCCATGAAAATATTGTTCGAACTCATTTTGGTCCTTGCGCTTGCCACGGGGCAAGCCAAACATGGCCGATTACGTGAGTCTGTTTTTGTTGATGTCGCCGTGGCTCAGTCCACTTCAGAGAATATTAAGGAAAAGTGGCTTAAAGAGGAAGATATCGGGCGCGTGCGAAGGAGGCTGGGCAGACTTACACAAGATGAGACTCAAATGATTGTGACATACAACATGGAGGCTGTCTACGGTCTCATCAGCAATATCAAGGTGCTCATGGACGGTGCGCGAAGCTTGCAGAGCTAGCTCAATTGCGCCGTGTTAAGTCTTCGTTTAGGTGGCAAGGGATTTATAGATGGGATTCAGCCGGCTCTCAGTGCGGTTGACCTTTATTCCATGGTCTTTATTCTGACGAATGTGCTAGTCACCATGCATCAAATCGTTCGTGGCGTGGACAGATTGCAGCGTTCGTTATTTTTCTACGTTCTCGTGCCGGACTCTCCAACGTACTCTCAGGTGACCAATTACTGGGAGTCTTTCAACAATGGCTCTCTCCTCCGGACCCCGCGATAAACCATAAAACCGCACGCAGAACTCTCCACAGTGGGACAACAAAATGGTTTACTGAAAATACTCGCTATAAGGAATGGAAAGCGACCGGCTCTCTCCTTTGGGTCCATGGAAAATGTACGTCTTCTCTACCATCCCCGCTCCTGCTGCTGCTTACGGTCCTCTCTTATTTAGTGGGCTCAGGAAAGACCATTCTTTGGTACGTCTGTTATCCGTGATTTTCATGAGGGATACTCATATTATCTTTAGCTCCTCAATCATCCATGACATCCAAGCCGACGTCGATGCAAACATAGCCTCCATGGCTTATTTTTATTGCGATTTTCGAGATCATAAAAAGCAGAGTGTCGACGGCTTTCTGTCTTCCCTCCTTATCCAGTTCTGCTCTCAGTCAGAACACTGTTGCGACATTCTTTCCAACGTGTACTCGACCCATGGGCGCGGCTCAAGAAGGCCAACTAATGAAACAATGAGGCGCTGTCTGGTGGATATGCTTAAATGTTTGGTACAAGAATCGGCGTATATTGTTGTGGATGCTCTAGATGAATTTCCTGGGAACCCTGGTTTCCCATCCCCGCGTGCCACTCTCCTCGGGCTTCTTCGGGAACTGGTTAACTTGCAGTGGTCAAACCTTCATATCTGCATTCTTAGCGATTTGGACCCCGAGGTCGAATTTGTTCTGTACCCTCTAGCTTCTCGCCGTGTATGCCTTCACGAGGAAAGCGGGCATTCACAGGATATCATCCGTTACCTCCGCTGGATGCTTAGCACGCATCCCAAGATGAAGGGATGGAAAGCATCAGATAAAGAGGTGGTCATTAATACCTTGTTCCGGAAAGCTGAGGGGGTGTATGTCATCCCTGAATGTCATTATCGGTTAATCGCTCATGTCCCGATATAGATTTCATTGGATTATTTGCCAAATGGACATACTACCTCGGTCGCTCCCGGCAACCGTCGTTCGCGTCGTTGAGGGACTCCCCGAAACGTTGGATCAAACATACGCGCGCATCTTACTGCGCGTTGCAGAAGAAAACTGGGAACACACCTACCATGTCTTCCATACCCTCATGGTGGCAACCCGCCCGCTCACGATGGAGGAGCTTTGCTTGGTTCTCGCAATCGATTTCATTGCAGAGGTGACCCCCAAGTACGAAGATATTTGGCGCTCCGAGGAGCCAGAAGACAATCTGATAACCGTTTGCTCAACATTTCTTTCTTTTATCGATGTCGATGGCTCCCGACTCGCGCAACTCTCTCACTACTCCGTGATGGAATTCTTGACGTCCAAACGCATTTTGAAGTTCGAAACGAAGGTCGCTCGGTACCGTATGTACGAGGAACCGGCACATGTAACAATCGCCCAAATGTGCCTGGCTGTTTTGCTCCATTTAGACGAGCACACTGACAAATGTGCTGTCGAAAAGATCCCCATGATCCATTACGCTGCTGAAAATTGGGTTCACCATACTCGATTTGGAAACGTAGCAACTGAAATCAGGCCGGCCTTGGAGCTCCTCTTCAACCCAAAGAATCCACACCTAGCAGGCTGGGTCTGGTTACATGATATCGACACATTCTGGGGGGAACCCAAAATCACGGCGAACCCACGACGACTCGACACTGCGCCTTTGTATTATGCTGCGCAATGTGGCTTCGCTGACATGGTTGAACACCTACTTGATACATACCCGCGACAGATAAATACTCTGGGTAGCCGATACGGGACTCCCTTAATAGCCGCACTGGAAAAAGACCATCTAGAGATTGCATGGATGTTACTGAAGCATTCTGCAGATACAACCGTTAGGGCAGGTTTCTATGGCCCTCCCCTCATAGTAGCATCGAAAAAGGGACATCTCGAAATCGTTCGATTTCTCCTCGAACGCGGAGATGATGTGGACGTGTGGGACAGTTACACTGGAACTCCTCTCCATGTGGCGTCCGGAGTTGGGCACCTGGATGTCGTGCGCCTATTGCTCGACTTCAACGCTGATGTGAACATCCAAGGGGGTTGTTATGGAGCTCCATTGCAGGTGATCACTACTCGGGGTAATCTCGGAGCTGCGCAGTTACTCCGTGAATCCAGCGTGGACATGAACACGCAAGGCGGGTATCACGGAACTCCGTTGCATGCGGCGTCCGCAGAGGGACGGATAGAGATCGCACGGCTCCTGCTAGAGCATGGTGCGGACGCGAATGCTAGGTCGATCAATGGCGAGACCCCTCTGCAAGTCGTATCGCGCATGGGTCATGCGGAAGTCGTTCGATTACTTATCCAGTACGGCGCAGATGTCAGCGTGGAGGACGGTCCTTTTGGGCCTCTGGAGGTGGCCGCGTCGGAGAGGAGTCACCAAGATGTTGTACAAGTGCTGTCAGAGCATCGTACGTCCGGTTCGCGGCGTATGGAGGAAATCTTTTCTTGAATAATAGCGCTACCCATGTATCCAGTCACGCATGATTCGTATATGTATGGCACGAGTTGCTTTGACAAGAAACTACCTTGGATCGGAATTACGAACTTCGTTTTCTTATGCCATGCTGACATCGATCGAGGGTGCACGGAACACCATAGTACTGTAATTCACTAGTTCAAGTTATGGCCAGACGTCGTTTTTTTGGAGAGGCAACCAAGTCCTGCGTTCTGGTAGCCGAATTGAATTATCGAAAGCGCAACTCGTGGCCCTCATATTGTGCCAAAAAAAAAAAGGCTCGGAGACTATCGAAACCACAACTAGCGTTAATAGGGGGTTTCACGTTGCGGTTTTTTGGCGGTTTTTGGGCTTTTTTGGGCTTTTTTTTAGCGGTTTTTTAGCGGTTTTCCTTAAGGTTTCAATTCAGTAATCGCTAAAAACACATCCAAAAACAGCCCCAAAAATAGGTCCAACGTGAAACCCCCCCTCCTCCGCTGTTTCAAAAAGCGACCCTCTGTTTTTACGCTTTGTCACTAAATGGTGTGATAAGTATTTATTAATTATGTCAAATAAATAAAGTAAATATGGTAAATGCTGCAGCGGTGGCACATGGGGCAGCCTTTTCTGTTACGCTACCCACCTGCCACCTGTCCACCTACCCACCTCCTGTCTGCCTCTGCCCGCCGATGTCTGCTCATGGCATAATGACATTCCTCAATTTTCCACTCGTTCTCCACCTGTGCACCTTTGACTGTACCCGCACCATGGACATCTTTGAGGATATCACGCTCTTGCATCTCGTCAAAGCCAAAAAACACGGCAACGCTGTAGGCAAAGAACACGATCTCAGCCGCACCGTCCCCTATTGCTACGGGTGTTCTTGGTTCGCTCCCAGGCACAGTCGGAGGTACAAGTGTGGGGCTCTGGGTGACTAGAGGCGTGTCCATGAGGAAGCCGCACTTGCACGACTTGGCTTCAACTTCATTTTCCTCCAAATTGCGCATCCGCCGGTCGATGGGCGGTGAGCTCATGAGGCTCCGCGTGATATACCCATCATGCGAGAGGCCATGCTCGGGTGAGTGGCCCGGAATAAAGTACAAGCCAGTGTATCCATCCTCTTCCTCCTGGGACATGCGCGACAAACGGCGAGTGTGGGACGGTGTCATGGTGCGGGCACGGAAGACCACACTTTAACAGCAGGGCCGTAACCGGGGATGTGACTCCAAACTTGGCTGCACTGCCATCTCTACCATCACCCTGCCCCTTTTCTCGCATCACACGACGATGGGGCCATAGGAGTAGTTCCACATATAGATCAAGCCACAGAGAGTTAGTATATAAGTAGAATAACTTGTACAGACAGTGCTACATGGGGTTTTGTACCCTAAGTGCATGTAAATGGAATAAAAAAAAAGCTTCCAGTCCGACAGCGAGGCACTTGTAAGATATTCGATTGTGTGTTGTGGCTTGATGGCACTTCCAAGGGGGTGGCGGGATTAAAATCGATGACATAGGGTCGAACTTTTTTTTTCGGCCAAGTGGCCACCCCCCCACCCCCCCTCCTTCCTAAAATAGTATGTTGTACCCACACTTTTTTTTTTTCCAAGAACGAATATTATTAAGCATATGAAATACCATATATGGACAACTGTTTTTAGATGGTAGTCATACTAACAACGGTGGCGGCGACGACCATTATCCCCTGCCTTACAACTATCACAGGACCACTGTCGTGGGGCATAATCAAATTTAAAGCAGGCCATATGGAACTGGAAAGATCAATGAAAGCGATGATAATGAAACAATGAATCACTCACCCACACCGTCTCACACCCTTCGACTGTACATTTCATTACAGTCTTGCCTTCTTGAATTTCATCATCCGAGATCATTATACCACATTCACATGTGTTGAGAGTCAGAACATTTGCTTTTCGGGTTCAGCGTGGACTGCGTGGTCGCACATCAGCTTGAACAAGGGCATTGTCCAGCTCGTTGTCTAGTGGCTGAAGACCTTCGGTATTCATGTTGAAATCAGGTGCCATGTTGACATGAGGAGTTGTGGAGATAATGGGAGTCGAGTTCGGAAAATCCCAGTCCCTGGTAACAGGGATAGTAGCTACCATCGCAGTGGGGGAAGTGGTGGTGATGGGAATTGGTGTCTGAGCCAGTGTGGGAGTAGGAGGCACAGCAATTGGAACAGGTGACAGTGACAAATGAGGAGATGGTAACCTTGACTTGGTGTTAGGATCTGGCAGCCAGTAGTGCGTATCCTGGCCCAAATCCCTATATGGTTTCATTTTCCCACGTTTCTGGTAAGTCATCATTGTACGATACAGTATTTATTGCATCCGATCCCATCTCGCTCGATCCATCTCACTCGATGGCATCTCTTGAGTGATCCCGATACGATCGTGACCCTAGGACCCTGATGTGATACGCCACATAGAGATCTCAGTATTAGCTTGTCGATGAGTTGACAAGCGGTGATGTTACTATACGATCTGACTGGCAGAGTTCTCGATCAGGTCTCGATTAGGACAGTACACGTGTATTTAAGGACTGCAGTTTAGCTCGCTGTACCCTAAGTTCAGCTTCGCTAAACACGCAGCTATACACTTCTATTCTCTGCAACTGCCTGACCGGGCCCCTCTCTACCTCTGCCATTACTTCTGAGTCACCTTTAAAGGCAGGTGACTATCCCACGCCTACTGCTTGGGCGTAAGCAAGCAACCGGTCACCACTAGTGTGTACTAGTGCAGAGGATATACATCCTAGACTGAGCGTAGCTCAGTAGAAGTTATTAGCAGCAGGAACCCAGCCCTGTGCTACATCTTATTGACGGGTGCAAGTCCCTCAATACTATCATCTCATAAGTCCCGCTGCGGTGATACGCGTGGTACCGGGCTGTACGCGCGGATGCGACGGATGCGACACGCGATGCGATGCAGTGCGATAGGATGCGACTCCGATGCGACACTGTGCGATAAGATGCGATACGTGATGCGACAGACGGATCAGGCGGGCCGACGCGATCGCCCAAAGGAGTAGAAGCCAGCGACCAGTGTGTCGGGCGGAACCCCGAAGGAATCGTCGGTCTGTCGGTCCCAAGGCATGGCCAATCACCCAATCACCACGCGACGGATGCGCTTTCCCTTCTAGTCCAAAAGCAGAGGACACCTGGGGAGGTCGGGCGATCGAGCGCGACCGAATGCGACACAGCGCGACCCGATCCAGACATAGCTAACACCCACAGTCGGACTAATGCGCCTCGTGTATCGCAACTCGATCAGGACAGCAATACCTGTCTAGCGACGAATGCGGCAACCTTTGAGGCGCTCATATGGCATGTGACGCCGGTGCGATGAGGGCGGACATGTCGGAACTATCGCAGATCGCACCTGTGATCAGGACTTGAAGTAGAGGGTCTGTGCGTCGCATATTGAGCGTATATAAAGTGTATTCTCTTAGAGTAGTTGGAGCTCTAGCTTAGCAGCAGCTTGTACTAGCAGAGCCTAAGACGGCGATTCCCTTTCCTTTCTCTCCTCTTCAGTTTCCACTCTCTTCCTGCGTGTGATATAGCGGCCGACGATCGGCATCGCATTGCGATAACGGCCATACATAGCGATACGTTGCGATAGGCTTGCGATAAGCCTCCGACACAGCGTCGGAATCAGTACAAAGTCGCAACTTTGTCGCACAGCGGTAGCGACAGCGCACGATCGCTTTCGGTCTCACAGCAACCTCAGAGCCCAAGCAGTGTTTTTGAGTGGTTTGCTCGCGCTCAGCACCCTCCTAGCACATCATTTGGTGGCCAACGTGGGGAGGTCAGTGTTCAGATCTCCGAGGACCTAACAGACTTCGCGAGGCAAGCGCGAAACCACGCAACAAGGCGGCGTACACTCCTGGAAGAACTAATCGACACCGGATTCAACCCGGATCAATATGAGACCGGAACGTTCACACCACTCGGAGAAAGTACTCCAAGCCCCCTACCAAGCGACCTTAGCGATTTGAGCGCAAGCGCAAGTCCGCGCCCGCACAAAACAGAGATAGACAGCGAAGAAGAGGTAACTCTAATTCTGTCGCAGCCACCGGACCCTGCACCAGCGCTGCGAGGCGTCACTACCCGATCAAAAGCAAGGGCCCAACAAGCACTAGTGCGATCGACAGCAGCTTCCATTTCAGCAAGTCAATCGCAGAACGCGAGTACCTCACAAACTCCAGCTCCAACAGCGGGAGCAAATCCTGCGACAACACCAATCCAAGCACCACCACCTAATCCAGCCCCAGCGTCGACGCCCCCATCAAATCCAGCGCCACCAAGGTCGCAAGTACAAGCGCCACCACAGAATCAGGTACCCGCACCCCGAATACAGGTTAATCCGCCACAGGCACCCCCTCCGAACCAAAGGCAAAGGATGGCACTAGCAGATTTACCAGCACGCACTGAGCGCTCCGCGCCTACATTTGATGACAGCCAGCCTGAAGAGCTGGAAAGATATTTTGCCAATATAGAGGCACTCATCGACCGCCATGGCTTGGCAACCCCCTCCCATTGTAAACAGGCAGCAGTCAAATACCTGAAGAAGCAAACAGAAGACCTCTGGAAGACGACAGCAGCATGGCCCGACGACACCATCACATACCAAGATTTTAAAAAGGAAGTATACAAGCTCTACCCTGGCTCGTCGGGCGACCGCACCTACACAATCCAAGACCTGGACACAGTAATTGGGCAGTATGCACGCACTGGCGTCTGGAACTCTACGGACCTAGGCAACTACCACCGACGCTTCCTCCTGATCTCGCGCTACCTGATTGGAAGAAATCGCTTGTCGACACAGGAGCAATCGCGCTTCTTCTTCAAAGGACTTCCAACACAGCTAGAGGGTCAGGTGCGACAGCGCCTTCAGCAGAAATTCATCGACCACTTCCCCGACGACCCTTACGAGCTCTCCGACATCTATGAGGCGGTAAGCTACGTGCTACTAGGAACGGCAGCGTTCGGCCTGTCGCAGCAACAACAACAACCAGCTCCGACAACAGCCGCCATCGCTAGCCCGCCGGACCAAAATGCGATAAAAATAGAGGCCCTTACTGCGATGGTCGCTAGCCTCGGCGAGATAGTCAAAAGTGCGATCACTCAGCCACAACAAGCGGGAGCTAGACCAAGGGTGACGGGAGCAAATGCTACGCCGATAGGTGCGCCAGGAGGAGCCAGCGTCTGTAATTTCTGCGGCCTTCCAGGTCACTTCATTCGGGAGTGCGAAATCGTCGCGGAGTACACCAGAACCGGGAAATGCAAGCGCAGCCCCGAGGGACGGGTAGTACTCCCGTCAGGCGCGATGGTCCCGCGGAGCATTATAGGCACTTGGTTGCGCGATCGCGTAGATGAGTATCACCGGCAGAACCCCGGACAGATGGCCGCGCAAATGCTCTTCGAGGTAGCGTCGCCTGCGACAATGCCTGCGATAGAAGCAGCGAGTCAATCATCGCACAGATACCACACGTGACAAGCGGACCAGTACTATGGTAACTCTGCGAGGACATTCGCCTTTAATCGATCTTCGCGACTCCGCCCTGAAGTGGTGATCACTACCCAGCCACCGCGTAGAAGCGGCCGCGTTGGACTCGGTGAGAACGCCGGAGGTGCGACAATAGCTGAAGTCCCGACAACACCGCAAGAAGAATCGCTCCCGACTGGCGTCAACGAAGAGCTATCCGCCGCCAACAAAGGCAAAAGCGCGGAAAATAGAGAGCCCATACACCCGTACGCCACTGTCCCTGATGCGATTCCTGGTGTAGCCGCAGGACCAGCGACCAGGCCAGTTGCAAGAGAGTCGGCAGCAGGCAGACACGACGCCGCATATTCGACTGCAGCCAAGATATACAACCCGCAGATCGCCAAGACCGTCTATGAGCGCGCCATGGAGGCTCCCATCACAGTCACACAGCGGGAGCTGTTGTCGCTGTCGCCCGAAGTCCGATCGCAAGTCGCAGAGGTAACGATCAAAAAGCGCATACCCCGAGACCAGACCGCGCTGGTAATGATAGAGGAGATTCCAGATGTAGACGAACCAAGCCCCCGACAGCGCGACGAAGCACGCTTCAAGCATATGCCTGCGACCTTCGCCATCGCAGCGCGCACCCCCCCAGAGAATGCGACAATTATCGCAGACCCCTTCGAAACCCTCCTGAATCAGAACGCCACATCCATCAACCCCACAGAGTCAATGCAGGTCGCGGCGGAGTCAAACGCGTTGCGCGCAGTGCTCCCGGTCGTCGATGGCCAAGATAAAATCGAGGCCATACTGGACCCAGGCTGCCAAATCGTCGCGATGTCGGAGGAGGTTTGTAACGCACTAGCGCTCCCCTACGACCCGACAATACGACTCAACATGGTATCGGCCAACGGAGGCGTCGACCAGTCGCTGGGACTGGCGTGTAACGTCCCCTTCCTTGTCGGAGAGATCACACTCTACCTACAGGTACATGTGCTTCGCGCCCCTGCCTACGACATTTTGTTGGGTCGCCCCTTCGATGTACTCACCCAGTCGGTGGTACACAACTTCTCCGACGAAAACCAGACGGTCACCATCCTCGACCCCAACACAGGCCGAAAGGCCACCGTTCCGACAATTCCGCGCGGAAGCTATCGCTTCGCGGAAAGGCACGTCCCTAAGGACTTAGGCGCAGTCAAATCGCAGGATTTTTGAGTATCGAGGATTTGGCCGACGGCCAAGGAGAGCTCGCGATAAGCATTGACTACGATGCAGAGACTGATGACATTTCCATAGGGGCCTGCGCCCCCCTTCCACAAAACACCACACCCGCCGATATCGCAGCAGCATATCTTTCCCTCTGCGATGCTGACGGTCCCCAACTATACAATTTCTTCCATTCAATCGCGCCCAACACACTAGACCCGACAAAGTCCGAATCGCGCACAAAAGCGCAAGTATATACCATTCTCAACGCCAGGCCCCCTCTCGCCATCTACGCCGGCAAGAAGTACAAACCTGTCGTGATCAAAGTCCGACCAGTAGAAATGGAGCTGCCAAGCCAATTTCGCATCACACGAAACATCAAGGGTGACCCCCTCAAAGACATGCCGATCCTCCCGACAAACCTACCACCTTTCGCGCCGACTGGTCGCTACACTGAGGAGCGCAAAGAAGTCATAGACAAAGCCCACCCAGGTGACTTCCTCTTACCGCAGGAGCGTGCGCTCATGCACCACTTCATGTGCCTTCAGAACGCTGGGTTCGCATGGACAGACCCAGAGCGCGGACACTTTCGCGAAGACTTCTTCCCCCCCATCGAAATCCTGACAATACCGCACAAGCCATGGGTGCAGAAAAACATCCCGATACCGCCTGGGATATATGAGGAAGTATGCAAAGTCATTAGGCGCAAGCTCGACGCTGGAGTATACGAACCCTCCAACTCCTCCTACCGATCACGATGGTTCTGCGTCGTCAAAAAGGACGGCAAATCGCTCCGAATTGTTCACAGTTTGGAGCCGCTGAACCAAGTCACCATCAAACACGCTGGAGTAACACCCTTTACCGACCAAATCGGCGAGCATTTCGCAGGTCACGCTTGTGGAGGTATGTTAGATCTCTACGTCGGGTATGACGAGCGCGGCCTGTCGGAATCGTCGCGCGACCTCACCACTTTCCAATCGCCCTTCGGGACACTGCGACTCATCACCCTACCGATGGGGTGGACCAATTCCGTTCCTATCTTTCATGACGACGTCACATACATCCTACAGCCCGAGATACCTGACACTACAGTCCCATACATCGACGACGTCCCGATTCGCGGACCTGAGGGGAGGTATGTACTTCCCGACGGCACTGAAGAGCGCATCGCAGGCAACCCAGGCATCCGACGCTTCATCTGGGAGCACTTTCAAAGCGTCAACCGCGTCGTACAGAGGGTCAAGTACAGCGGCGGCACCTTCAGCGGCTACAAGTCCACCTTATGCGCCGAAGAGATCATCGCAGTCGGACATCGCTGCACCCCGCAAGGCCGCCTACCCGACCCAAAGTACATCGACAAAATATGCAAGTGGGGTCCCTGCAAGGACGCGTCGGAAGTTCGCGCGTTCCTTGGCACCATAGGCGTCTGTCGCATGTTCATCAAAAACTTTGCAAGGCGCGCTAACTCCTTAGTAAACCTGACGCGAAAAGGGATACCCTTCCACTTCGGACCTGAGCAAATAGAAGCGCAGGAAGATCTCAAGGAAGCGCTGCTCGCTTCCCCCGCACTTCGCCCCATCGACTATTCCTCCGACTCCCCAGTAATCTTAGCAGTCGACACCTCGTCTATCGCAGTCGGCTTCTACCTGTGTCAAGCGGACGCAGACAACCCCAAAAAGCGATACTTCGCCCGCTTTGGCTCTATACCCATGAACGACCGGGAGCGACGCTTCTCCCAGCCCAAGCTAGAGCTCTACGGACTCTTTCGCACCTTGCGTGCATATAAAATATTCATAGTCGGCGTCAGAAATCTCATCATAGAGGTAGATGCAAGGTATATTCGGGGGATGATTAACAATCCCGACATCGCACCATCCGCAAGCCTCAATCGCTGGATAGTCTCAATACTGACCTTCCACTTTGAGCTGCGACACGTCCCTGGTAAGCAACATGGTCCTGACGGACTATCACGCCGGCCACCACAGCCTGGCGACATCAGCGACGACGGCGACAACCCCGAAGACTTCGACGACTGGGTCGACAACCTCTATGGCTTTGCGCATCTCCTAAACCCGACAAAGCCGAACTCTGAATCGGCGCAATTAATTTGCGCCTTCGCAATGGAACAAGCGCATACAGCACCAGAGGAGACCACAGAATCGGACCAAGAAGAACCCTCTCTCGTCTATCAATCAGTCCCTCGCACTGCGACAGCCGCCTTCGCCGACAAACGCCTCGAAATGGCGCACGACTGGCTCAACTCGTTAGAACGGCCCGACAACGTGTCGGACCATGAGTATTCGCTCATTATTCGCTACGCCTCTGGCTTCTTCATCGACAGCAACGTCCTCTGGAAGCGCGACTCTCAAGGCGCAAATAAAAGGGTACTTTACGGTAACCAACGAATCGCAGCCTTAGTCGCGGTGCACAACGACACTGGCCACCGCGGCTACTTCGCATCGCACGCACTCCTCGCAGAACGGTACTGGTGGCCATTTATGGGTCGCGACGTCGCATGGTACGTACGCACTTGTCACATATGCCAAATCCGACAAACCCGACAAATCGCAATTCTGCCCATCGTCGCAACACCGGCACCACTCTTCGCAAAGATGTACATGGACACCATGCACTTATCGCGCTCAGGCGGCTTCTCATACATCGTACAAGGGAGATGCTCGCTTACCCACTACCCAGAATTTCGCATGCTCCGAAAAGAGACAGCGCAAGCCATCGGCGACTGGATCTTCCAGGACATACTCTGTCGCTGGGGGACTCTCGTAGAGATCGTCTCCGACAACGGAAAACCCTTTATCGCAGCGCTAACACATCTGGAGAAGAAGTACCATGTGAAGCACATCAGGATCAGCGGGTACAATTCGCGCGCAAACGGCATAGTAGAGCGATCGCACTTCGACGTCCGACAGGCCCTATTCAAAGCCTCTGACGGAGCGGAGAGCAAGTGGTCGCAAGCCACCCAATCAGTCTTCTGGTCGGAAAGGGTTACTCCACGAAGGCGCATGGGATGCTCCCCATACTTCGCAGTCACAGGAACTCACCCACTCCTTCCTTTCGACATAGTCGAGGCAAATTACCTGGTACCCCCGCCGGAGTCACTCCTCTCCACAACAGATCTTATCACGCGTCGTGCAGTGGCGCTGCAGAAAAGACAAGAGGACTTAGCCCGACTGAAGGCCCGAGTCCATGAAGCGCGCACCCGCGCAGCACTGCGCTTCGAAAGAGAGCAATCGGCCACTATTCGCGACTTCGACTTCAAACAAGAGGACCTCGTACTAGTGCGAAACACCGCCATCGAAAAGGCTCTTAATCGGAAGATGCGACCAAGATATTTCGGGCCCATGATCGTCGTATCGCGCAACAAAGGCGGCGCATATATCATCTGCGATTTAGATGGTACACTCTTACATGCGCCAGTCGCAGCGTTTCGCGTCGTCCCTTACCTAGCGCGCAAAAAGATCGACATACCCGATCTCGAAGACCACATAGACGTATCAGTGGCGCGACTCCGTGAAATGGAGTACAGTACAAGCGCAGATCCCGACAATCCGATAGTCATCGAAGAGATCCATCCCGACGAGCACAGCGACAATAGTGACGACAGCGACGGAGGAGAAGAGGAGACTTAAGGTCTCTCAGTAGGGAGGAGGACTCCCAGGACTTGGCGAGTGATGCCACCATGTTCAGTTTCGGACTCGTGTCAGAATTGTTGTGTATACTTATCGGACAATGTCTCCTCTCGAGTCGCGCCCATGTTTCTTTACACCCAACAGGCAAACCGCCCGATTCTGCTTACCAGGCGGATAGAGGGGCGGTCGGCGTTACTCAGTGATGACCCGGACTCGGTTACCTCGGACAGCGGTTTTACCACTCGCGCGATGCGTGCGGCAGTACTCTTCCAACCGTGTTCCACTTTCTGAGGGTAGCACCGACTTCTCTTTTATAACTGGCGATAGGAATCGCGGTAGCTGCGACGTGCGACGAAGACCCCTGAGCACGGCGTCGGGCCCTTCTTTTCGTGCGACTCTGACTTTTTTTCGGACCCCAGTGCGATTCACATTCATGCATCCCCATTTCATTTTCGCAACTTGTTCTCTGCTTTTTAAATTTGTTCCAAAATTTTAAATCGCTGCAATCAATCATTGCTCTAAAAACAAAAACCTATGCGCGATCACCAGATAAAAAGCTGCGACACCAGGAAAAAGCAAAAAGCACAAAAGCCCGACATTCATTTCTTCTCCTCAGTCGGCGGATCTCCAGTACTAGTTCAAATTCTACTTTAAAAATATTCTCGCAGCGCATATCGCGGACCTATCGACTCAAAAACCCCCGCGACCACGTACTATAGGCTGAGGACAGCCATTTCTCAGTTGGGAGGAGGCCCTAGGCATAAAGACGAGCTCACTCCGACAGACCCAAAAGCCGAAACCCGACAAAGGCGACTCGATTCACGACTACAAGTACACGAAAAACAAAAGAAGCTATATACATCATGCGACCTACGACTGGTCCATTGCAGCGCCCTCATCTTCATCGCCCTCGACCTCAGGCTCCCCATCGTCATCACCGACATCGGACGGAAGGGCACACGCCTTACCCTTGCCCTTGCTCTTTCCCTTGCTCTTACCCTTGCCCTTGCCTTTGACCTGCGAAGACGTACCAGCCCCCGAGTGTTCATCATCGTACGCGAGGCCGAGGAAAGAGTAGTATGTCGTCCACGCGAGGTCGCGACGATGGGAAGCAGCTTCCAGGGCAGCATTGGCAGCCCGCACCGCCTGCGAAGCGGCATCATGCGCAAGGGAGGCAGCGAGAACCTCGGCGCGCCAACCAAGAAGGATCGAGAGAGGAGCGGAAGGAGTCCCGCGACGAGGGAAGAAAGGCGGCTCGGCGGGAAACTTGCCATCGCCAGGCAAGGCAGGCCTCGACACGCTGCCAGACTCGGCAGGAACTGCGACCGGCGCAGCGACAGCGGGAGGCTCCTCAGGTGTGAGAGGCGCGAGTGGCGACAGCGATCGCTGTCGGCGACGAGAAGGCGACGCAGGACCTGAAAACACTGAAATCAGCGAGCCTCGGAAAACCGACAAGTTACTCACCTGCAGACCCAGTCCCCCAGCTACAAGTCGCACCCTCCTTTAGGCAAAGTGCGCAAGCATTAAATGGCGGCGCTCCACCCTCAGGAGGGAAGCAGCCCTTCTTGCGATGCTTGCAGTGCGCGCAACTGGCCCTCTTAGCGGCAGCAGCAGCCTCGGCCACAGACCGCTTCCGTTTCGAGCGAGTCTCCAGCGCAGGTGCAGGCGCAGGAGCAGGTGCAGGCGTAGGTACAGCAGCAGCTGCAGAAGCCGAAGCGGCAGCAGCTGCAACGCGACGAGGTCTGGGCGCGGGAATAGTGATCGAAGGGATCACAGGAGCCGGAGGAACCACAGTCGGAGATTCAGGCGGCGGAGACGGTGCGATCGCTGGAGGGCCACCGGGCGAACGATAGGCGGCGCGAGGCAAGGGACGAACGCGACGGGCAGCAGGATCGACGACTGGCTCCGAAGGCTGAAGTCGCGAAGCTTGTGACAGCCCCGAAACCTCAGAGCCCGAAGATGGCGTGGCCGACATCGGAGGTGCGACCACTGGAGAAGGCGCAGCGGGTCGCGGAACGGGAGGGACAAGCGCCGGAGTCGCAGGCGGCGACGGGGTAGGAAAAGCATCAGGGAAGGCCTCCCCGAACGTTTGCCCAGGAGCCAGCCCCCTAACCGTGTCGTGGATGTCCGAGATGAGACCCCAAGCACGCGAAACCCACTCGGAGGTCACATAGCGCAACAGGGACTCGCGCGTGGAGCGGATAACAGCGCGCAGCTTGTCATCCTCCGCACGAAGGCCCAGTGTGGTGCCAAGGTTAGCGAGTCGCTCCTACAAATGGATCAGTGTGCGCGTAAGGAGATACGAGGCAACCACGCACACAGCCCTCTACGAACTCCTCAGCCCACTCCAGGGCAGCATCCCTGTCCGATACCGTCGCGAGCGATTCGCCCATACTGAGCAATTTGATGCGCTCCTGCCTAAAGACGACCCGATCGTACAAGGAGGAAGACGCACTGGAGGACACAGAGGACTGAGAGGCAGATGGCGCTTGCGACATAGCGATGAGGAGGAGAAGTGGGGGAAAATGCGATAAGTCGAGCAACACACCATTTGACCCCCTCCGCCTCAAGGCAGCGCCACGAGGCGTGCCTAACCCCATGCGACTAAACCTCAACCAATCCCGATATAGCCAGATCGCGACAGAAAGGGACCTCAGGCCAGCCTAGACAAAGACCCATCCAAATCGGGCAATTACATCCAAAAATGTCAAGTCAACCTCGCGCCCCAGCTAAAACCACAGTGCAGAGCGCGCAGGAGCCACTATCGCAACAGGAGGAAGGCCAGCGATAAGATTCCGACAAAGAGTCCGACAGGAGCATGCAATATGGCGCGAACAAAGCACAGCCACATTTGGTTGTGTGATGCAGTGGCCCAGGCGTTGCGACGGTCCGAGCTGACTGGGACAGTCAGATGCTCAGTAGGGAGGAGGTGATACGCGTGGTACCGGGCTGTACGCGTGGATGCGACGGATGCGACACGCGATGCGATGCAGTGCGATAGGATGCGACTCCGATGCGACACTGTGCAATAAGATGCGATACGTGATGCGACAGACGGATCAGGCGGGCCGACGCGATTGCCCAAAGGAGTAGAAGCCAGCGACCAGTGTGTCAGGCGGAACCCCGAAGGAATCATCGGTCTGTCGGTCCCAAGGCATGGCCAATCACCCAATCACCACGCGACGGATGCGCTTTCCCTTCTAGTCCAAAAGCAGAGGACACCTGGGGAGGTCGGGCGATCGAGCGCGACCGAATGCGACACAGCGCGACCCGATCCAGACATAGCTAACACCCACAGTCGGACTAATGCGCCTCGTGTATCGCAACTCGATCAGGACAGCAATACCTGTCTAGCGACGAATGCGGCAACCTTTGAGGCGCTCATATGGCATGTGACACCGGTGCGACGAGGGCGGACACGTCAGAACTATCGCAGATCGCACCTGCAATCAGGACTTGAAGTAGAGGGTCTGTGCGTCGCATATTGAGCGTATATAAAGTGTATTCTCTTAGAGTAGTTGGAGCTCTAGCTTAGCAGCAGCTTGTACTAGCAGAGCCTAAGACAGCGATTCCCTTTCCTTTCTCTCCTCTTCAGTTTCCACTCTCTTCCTGCGTGCGATATAGTGGCCGACGATCGGCATCGCATTGCGATAACGGCCATACATAGCGATACGTTGCGATAGGCTTGCGATAAGCCTCCGACACAGCGTCGGAATCAGTACAAAGTCGCAACTTTGTCGCACAGCAGTAGCGACAGCGCACGATCGCTTTCGGTCTCACAGCAACCTCAGAGCCCAAGCAGTGTTTTTGAGTGGTTTGCTCGCGCTCAGCACCCTCCTAGCACATCAGCGGGCTTAACACTTGGAGTGTGGTGATGATGGGACATGGAGGCCGTGGTGTATCGTCTCTGGTCTGGACTCAGAGTCGTTGTCTGCAATGTCGTAACAGTTATTATTGTCGCTGTCATTGTCATTATCCTCAACGTTCTTGTTATTGTTGTCATCGCTTTCATTATCCGATTCGTCTTGTAGCCGCCTCAAGGTCTTGAAGAAGCTGAGTGGCCCTTGGACAGATTTTCGATTTCGGGCAAGATTTCGGGCCCTCTGAAATGGACCCCTTGGCACCTGCATCATATGCGTGGATTGGGGGAGGGGCGGTGATGGTAGAGGGATTCAAAGGGACTTGGGGTTTGAAGAACATATCAAGCGATTGGTTTGGTTTGTAAAACCTACTCGCACGCATACGACATGCCTTTGATGTGCGGTGTGTCTCGAGATTTTGGTGGCCACCTGTTCCGACATGGACCGACCTCTTACAGTCCGGACAGTCAAGTATGCTCGAGGCTGTAAAATATTCTGTATTATTGCTGTGTGGTGTTAGATGTTACCATGTGTGGTGCAAAGGGAAGGGTCGATTCTCCCACTTTGTTTTTGCCATTGCCTGCAATCTTATGCTCGAAAATGGTGAATTTGAGTGTCGATGACCTCAATGTGCTGGAGTCGAAGGCGTGCTCTCAAGAAAAAACTGCATTTCTCTGTAGGCTACTGGTACTTTTGCCGTTGTCGTGGCTGTCAGACACTTGGTCAGACAACATCGCGGTCCATCTCGTGCTTAATTTGGGCTCTCGATTGCCTTTCTGGGCCATTTTCCCAGGGGTCAAACTTTTTTTTTTCGGGACCAAGCCAACCCCCCCCCCCTCCCACCCTATGTTCGGGATCTGTGTTCCACCACCCCCTTGGGCACTTCCGCAGTCCCATGAGGTGGGGCAGCGATGACTTGCTGGATATCTTGGAACGACGTTCCCGCCTTTGCCTATTATGTGCAATAAGGCCCTCATAAGGGGGTGTGTAATTAAAAAAATTAATTATGATAATTTACTTGTTAATGATAAGCCATGGTCAAAAACAGAGACGGCTAAAAACGATGCAAAAGCAGCTCCAGAGCTCCTTTCACATCTCAAAAAACAGACCTTCGATTTTTGGAAACCGGAAGTTGCCGGGTTCAAAAAACCGTCTAAAAAACCGTCCAGAAAACCAGCAAAAAACCTCAGCGTGAATCACCCTATTGAATAGCTTTGCATGATGAGGCTGAGCTTTAGCGAGTTTCGCCTAGAAATTTCTCCCACCCCTCATCGGAAGACCCGTTCCGTACTAGTAACTGTTCGCTTCGCTTCTCTCATTCTCAGGCTCTGTTCCGTCCAACGCCTCGCTTCCTGCTTCCCTGCATACATCCATAGAAATGATGAGGCAGGTCCGTTCTAAATCACAGTAGCATCAACCCCGCTATATTATAGCCTACATATTACTGTGCGGCGAGATGCTCCCTATGCTGTAAATGTCCCGAATAATATCATCCGGCTCTGAGACTCTGGCCTATTCCAGTTGGGACGTTTTCGTCATTCGCTTCCAGAAAGCAACTCCATCCTCGGGGAGACATGTCCAAGTTCCCAACCGACTTGCTCCCAACAGCGTGCATTCTTTCGCTGGGAAAACTCTAGTCAGACACCGACGTCCTAATTGACCATATCTCCGAAAAAGTAGACTTGTCAAAACACCACTCAGCCTGAGCGCAGTGCAAGAGCGACGAGGCTTTCAGGGGCACTGGGGCAGGGATGCAGTCTGCCAGTCTGGATAATGCGCTCGCAGAGTGAAGGCTGGCGGAAGCAACGCGAAAGGGGAGTGATACAACTGCGCCATGATATTGAATATGATGCAGGTTGCCGTACGATAGAGAAGGGAAGGCACAGTGCCGGCAACCCTCACCCATACTCCAACCGGCCCGAAGCCGGCAACAACTCAAATAGGCCAACACCGCGGCTGAACAGAACAAACCGACGGATGCGACTGCATAACTGGGCGATGGGCACTCTTGAGGTGGTCCTCAGAGTAATCCAACAAAAACAAGACAATCCCCTGCGGTACTCAACCCAATTGAGGATTCGAACACCAAATCCATTGAATTACGTATCAAATCAGCCGTGGTTGGACTGAATCACAAAAATGTCCGAATTTCAATACCGCGTCCCTTAGATGGGGTGGCGTATTGACAGGTCCGCAACGTAGTCCAAAGCACGAGAACGGTAGTTGTCGTCGTCGATGATGAGGGGTGAAAGAATACTGTCTGTTAAGACCAGCGCCTTTGGTTTCGCGGGATCCCACTGGGGCCACGTAATTCCGAAACCTTCCTTGCCATTGGGGTCTAGTTTATTCGTAAACCGGATAATGTAATCCTTCAGTTCGCCGTTTGGACCCCAAGAGTTTACGAGATCTGTTGCATGAGCCTGGAAGTTATTCATCAGACGTTGCCCGAGCACGTCAGAAGCGGTCTCACCGTCCCGATGAAAGGCGTAGACTTGAGACGCTTCCAAACTTAAGGAGGTACAACATTAGTAACTGCTATTGCATTCGAAACGTAAATGACGACGAACTGAAGCCCCAGGAGTTCTGCTTATTTGCCCTGTATTTCAGGAAGAAACGACGTGGACCATGGAACACGAAATCACCCTGAAGGGCAGCAACACGCTTGAATTGTGGACCTATTAGTTATTAGTCAGCGTGAGCTTCGGCTTCTGCTCTTCTCTCCGAGAAAGGCTTACC
Source organism: Russula olivacea (assembly GCA_963926505.1). Classification (NCBI taxonomy): domain Eukaryota; kingdom Fungi; phylum Basidiomycota; class Agaricomycetes; order Russulales; family Russulaceae; genus Russula; species Russula olivacea. Next base: position 655,403 of record OZ004887.1, read on the forward strand.
AAGCGCATTCTTAATTCCAGTGTCGAAGGGACAGCCAGCCCTGAGATCATCTGGGTAATGCCCAACAAGGCCATCTATTTCCTTGTCCGTGGCATGAGGCATCATAAACAGATTCAGGTAATCCTTCAGCTGAGCTGTCGTGCTATGAAGAGCCATGAAGCAGACTGTAGATCAGAGTAGGTGCATTTGTCTACGTACGAAATGTTTATGGTGGAGATTGAGAATAAAGAACCCTCATCGTCGCAGTTTCCTTTGGTGAAGATGAATTCCGTGGTATAATAAATCACGACATAAGAACCATACCTGTGATTACGGGCACATCTGCAACGTGGCCACGTAGAACAGAGTATTGAGGGGGCTCTGTCAGGAAGTGGCCGTCGACGCGAGGCAACCAGGCCAGCACAAGTCCCTGCAGGGTCGTCGTGCATAATATCAATAAGCGACGGAAAGGCATGCTCTTACCTGATACGCGAAAAAGTTCGGTGACGCGTCCATGGCCCGCTTGTAGGTGCTGTAGGGAACTTTCCGGAGGCAATCGAGCGTGTCACGTTGGTAGGAACACCCGGTCTCTTTAACAATAAAGTCGTAATATTGTTGGCCGTGTTCAATATCGCCTACGGGAATGGGACCACCAGATTGCATGACGGCGCCACGGAATAAACCTTCTTGATTGCCGTTATTGAGCAGCATGTGCAGGGACACTGAGATGGCACCCGCGCTTTCTCCCCAGCTGCTCCACAGGTGAGTCGACGGAATTACTATAAGCATGACAGATATTCCTCACATCGTCACCTGTTTAGGGTCGCCGCCGAACTCCTTGATGTATGTCTGGACCCACTTCAAGGCGAGGCGTTCTGGAGGAATGTGGGTAATTTCATTCGAAAACGAACGCGATATACTCACGATCTTGCAGACCCAGATTTCCAACCTTCGCATCTTTAACTTCCTTTCCGGGCAGGAACCCGAGAGCTGGGAGGGCGGAAAGTCAAGCGCTGATTGCATCTAGAGAAAAATTGCATACCCGAGAGACTAGTAAAGTCGGAATCAGAGTGGTGTATCCACAAATAGGGGGAAATCTCACCGGTAATTCATACTAACGAGAATAATTGGTTGCTTGAGATCGAGAGACCGAGAGACTACGGATGCACCATCGTACCTGGGACGAAAATCTTTGGATGTTATTATAAGAGAAATAGAGTACAAACGCACGTAGAGGGTCCACCGATTTCGAAACCACCACCGAATATCCACTAAAAAATTGTTTCCTTGAACTTCAAAGAACTTGGGCGGTAAGAAGGAACTTACTACAAGGACTGGGAGCTGAGAACGTGGGGTAGCGGTGGATGGTTTCCAAACATTCATGGTTAGGCCTTGGAGAATGACTCAGCTCGTCGCGGTAGAGAAAAAAATGTATTCCTTACAGTCCTCGTCTGAGGGCGTGAGACCCTCATATAGGTTATTCACGACAGAGCCAATATCTTCAACCAACCGCGAGTTCAGCCCATTCGGAAGTGTAAGGGCTTGCTGTGGGCATGATTTGCCAAACTCCTGAGCGTAGTGGGTGCCCACATAAGGGTCAGTGGGCACAGGCCGGCGTAAACGCCGGTCACCGGTCCTGCGTACATGATTGGATCAACATTATGTTAGACACCGAGGGGGCAGTGCTCACGGGGGAAGGGCAAAGGGAATGCCTAGAAAATGGTCGGTTTGTGCCTTTCGAACACCAACAAACAGCCCATCGTCGAGGTGAACTTCTGGGTTTGAGGTTGGCGGCTTTGCTGACTCTGTGTTGAAGCAGATGTTGTCCGAGGCTACGTTATGGTCAGAGTTTTGTACCGTGAAAACTGGTGAGGCAAGAGCGGACAGTGCCCGCACGGCTAGTACAGCCAGGGTTACGCGCGTTGCTAGCATTGCCAAATGATGGCCTGAAACGAGATGACCTCTGAGAGCAGCTTGGTACGAGGAGGGTTTTATGTGGCCCCATTTACATAGGCAGGAAGAACCCGAATATGCGTAAGGGTCCTGAAGGCAACGTGTAGCATGAACTTGTTGATAGTTCGGTTTATGTTATGTACTGGAGGTAGTGTTTTTGGCAAGGAAGGAATGTTTGTTGGCGGGTTGGATTAGCATTTCGATCCTCAACATGGATGGATTACGGAGACCTGTCAGCTGTCTGACACTCGGACAGTTTCTGAAACATGGGAAATCACGCGTTACTGCGTGGCCGGGCGACGTTGATCGGATGAGACAACCGGGTACGACATTCAGGGAGCCGAACGCAGAAAAGTGGCGCAATGCACGCCCCTCATCCAAAACAAGTGAAGACAGCTCTGCGACCCTCAAAATCACGGCGCCATAGTCCATTGTTCAAAAGGAATGCTTCGGAGCCTGAGCGTGTTCAGATGCCAACACGTTCGTTGTTGCTGTTGCCTAAGGGGAAACGACCATCAGCATATGGGGTGTTGCTATCAAACTTCTCAGGAATTTTTTTACTGGATGCTGAACTCATTCAAGTTCAAGCTGGGGTTAACTTGGGTTGCTGCGATGTTCCGAGTTTGAAGAAGAGAGCTCAACGCGCACATGTCGGATTAGTCATTAGTCATGCCACAGTTGGCACTGTAGCGGGTGAAGATCACGTGGTACTCTGACTTGATTTTTTTCTCAGCCTCTTCGAAGTTACGAGATCTCTACGGGGGACACGGCTTCAATAGAGTTACACCATATGATCAACAGCAGGAAGCCGGGGTCGTCGAGAATGTCGTAAGCCAGCACACTAGTAAGTCCGATGCCGTGACCACATCTGAGTTGACGTGATACAGAGGACACGTTAGGGACCTTAGGGCATGTCCAGTTCCGTGGCGGCCACGGCATTAATATTCATATCAATCCTTTGTTACCAGATCGCGATTACTATGATGTGAAGCCGAGGTCCTCGTCTTCACACTAACCTACTTTCCCGACAGACCACGTGTACATGTGTAACAGACCGTACGAAGAAACCGCACAAACCGCACACTCCCGGGGAGCAGGGTCAGCAGACCTGTCTCTTTAAGTTCAGAACTGTGAGTGGTTCCGTTTCTGATACATTCTTCTGTCGCTGATACGACGCCTGACCGAAAAGGAATGTGATTGCAACTCGTTACAACAACATCACGGACACGTGTGAGAATGGGGAGAACAGTGTTAATATAAATTTTTGACCAAGGATGGCTCTATTGCATTGATTATGTTCTCATGACTCCACAGAACTTTCATTGACCTCGGAGAAGGTTTCCAGTCACCCGCCATGGCAACTGTTCCACTAAAATACTTTATAAATGGTCCTATGTATGACAGCGAGACCACCCTCGTCCTCGATCACTCTTGCCCTACTGAGTCTCTGCAGTTGGAGCCAGGTCCTCGAAGTAGTCGTTGCGGGACGGCCCCTGTCCAGTGTTCGCAGCTCACGCCGTATCTTCGCATCTGACCGATTCCCTGATTCCCTGTGAGGACGATGTATGCAAAATGGGCCGTCATGGCCTTTGCAATCCACGTGGGGCTCGCCAACGTAAAGGCCAATGAAAATAATCCTGACCAAGCGATCACGCAAGTTACGTCCGTTGCTAGCCCGACGGCCTCTCTTAGCGCTACGTTGCCCTCGCAAGTGCCTCCGCCTCCGCCGCAAGCTTGGTGTCCAAGTAAAATATTCTGCCCTGGAGCGGTACGTCATGTGATCACCCCTTGCTTTTTGGATCTTGATGTGCATATGTGCTAGCTCCTGCAAACCGTCAACATCGCTGACCTTTGGTCAGACCCGAAAATTTTCGTTGACAAACCCACGGCCTCGGGTCCGCAGTCTGTCCTGGCTGCGTTTGCACCCATAAACTCTACCAGCGCTACCGAGGGCGCCGTGCTTCAGTTCGTCGACAACAACTTCCTCGGCGAAGGATTTGAGCTCGAGGCAGAAGCTCTCCCAAACTTCAATGCTGACCCTCCTTTCTTGAACAATGTCAAGGACCCGTTGCCGCGAGCTTTTTCCCGAGTCGTGCATGGCTACTGGACGCAGCTGATTCGCGGGACGAATTCATCGGCACTGTGTGATGGCATTAAGTGTGAGAGCACGTTCATCCCGCTCAACCATACGTTTGTGGTCCCCGGCGGGCGGTTCCGTGAGCAATGTAAGCGCCCTTTGGTCTATATTTAGTTTCTCGACGGTGACCTCAAAATGCAGATTATTGGGACAGCTTCTGGATAATTGAAGGCCTCATCCAATCCCAATTATTTGATATTGTCAACGATACTCTGCAAAATTTTATGGATGAGATCGAATCTTTTGGGTTCATTCCCAATGGTGGTCGTAGATATTGTGCCCCGCTTCCCTCTGTGCTTCTCTCGCCGAGTACTGAGATTGAAATCATTCCAGACTTGAACCGCTCTCAGCCTCCCTTGTTTATCATGGTGTGTTCATCTCGTGATGTCATCTTGGAATTTTCTTGAGAAATGAATCAGATGCTTGCCAAATATATCTCGGCATCGAACGATACTGCCATTCTGAATCGGGCACTCCCTTTGGCCGAAGCATGTAGCCATTCTGCATTATCGCTTCCTGTAACTGACAGTATTCCTCAGCGTGAGTTGGCGTGGTGGTCGAATAATCGCTCCCTCGATGTTACTAGTCCATATACGAAGAAGACTTTCACCCTGTTTCGCTATGCCGTTTCAAACAGCGCTCCGCGGCCCGAATCCTACTTGACTGGTATATCATGTGATTGCTCTTTTACCGTGCATTCATTCACCCCTCTACCCAAGATTACGAAACGGCCAATGACCCAAAGCTCAGTACTCTGAATGAATCAGAACGGGCAGAGCTTTACTCTGAACTCGCTAGTGGGGCTGAAACCGGTCAAGCGTTATGTTTGCCTCCCCTTCATTGTCTGATTTTCTCCTAGGCTGGGACTACAGCACTCGTTTCGTTTCACTACCCCTGGCTGGTGGAACCAACTACACAGCCCCCGCACTTCGTTCCTTTAACGTCAAGAACCACATCCCCGTCGATTTGAACGCCATTCTTTGTGAGCTACACGTTCATATGTCGAGTGGAACAATCTTACACTCGTTCCAGACAAGACAAACCTTATCCTTGCAGATTTCTATATGTCAGGGAGACATGGTGATCATACTGTCGCCTCAAAATACAGAGCCGCTGCGGCGAATATTCGCGCTGGCATCCTCGATCTGCTCTGGGATTCTTCGAAACTTGCATTTTACGACTTTAATCTCACCTCAAACTCGCGCAATAGCATTTTGTCGGCCGCGACATTCTACCCACTCTGGACAGGTATCATCCCTCATGAACTTATTTCAAACTCAAGCAATGCATTTGGCTTCTTCTCGAGTATCAACATGGCTCTCAGACGCTATAATGGTACATACCCACCGACGTTTATTGAATCTGGTCTCCAATGGGATGCTCCGAATGCATGGCCGCCGCATCAATACATCGCGCTGGAGGCCTTGCGCGCGCTCCCTGTCAACGTATCAATCGGAGCGATCCCGCAGCCGCGAACAGGGCAATCTGCCTTTGCACTTGTGCCAAGCGGACAGCTTGGGCTGGAGGAGAACGCCCTACCCGGACAAACGATCAGGGATGGCCAGAATGCTTCAAGCACAGGAAGCGGCGCAGATATCAATGCGTTACTTGGTACGTTTATGAACGGCGGTAATGCTACTACCGGCGAAGGCTGGCGCGATATTCTCGTGCGAGGGCTTTCGAATCGATACTTCACGAGTGCTTTGTGCAGCTGGTAGCTGTGTTCATACTAACTATGTGAGCATTGCACATCTGACGTCTTGGGGCGCCGTATAGGTACGCTACCGGCGGGTCGATTCCTGGCTTACTGCCGAGATTGTCAGATCAGCAGTTAAATGTCAGTCAAAGTACCAACAACACCGGAAACGTGCGTCTCTTCTCCCCTCCTCTCATTACATTAACGTCCAGTTTCATCCCCGCAATTACAGATGTTCGAGAAATTTTCAATTTCTGACGTTGATAGTAGCGGGCGTGGTGGAGAGTATACGGTACAAGCTGGTTTTGGGTGGACGAACGGCGTTTTGCTCTGGGTCGCAAGCACCTTTGGCGAACAGCTCGTTGCACCAGTATGCCCTGATCCGCTCTTCTCCGCTGGCGGCACTGGCAGTACCGGTATTAGCAGCGGCGGGGGTTTGACTCACAAGAAAAGCGGCTGAAGATGGCACCACGTTAGCTTTTCGGACTCTGGCTGCTTGTGACAGCCCTGCAATTTCTGTTCGCGCAGGTACATCGCAAATGAACTTATTTTTGTGTTATTCTCATAAGAGTCTCTTAGGTATATACCATTATAGATTGATATGATACCTGGGAGGAAAACATCACAGGCTGCGCCGCTGGCATCCGCCGTGAGCATTAGCAGTTATGCAGTTATGTATTGAATCCATTTGGTGTCGAATTCTGAGCATTTTGTTTTACTTTTGAGAGGATCCACCGCTAACGGATCTGGTCATCCCGTTTCGAGCTCACGTTTAACAAAATTCTTTAAGAACTATAATAAGAGTGCCATACTGAAGCGTCAGGTGCATTGGACCTTGATAAGCTATCACGCCCAGTGAAAAACGGCGCCGAGCTGACCTGAGCGAATCTAAGTTCATCGGCGTTCGGCGGTGCCCAGCTGACCGCTCGCAGTTTCAAATCTGAGATGATGTAATTCCCGTACCATCAACCAAGATGCAATGGTGCTCTCGTCACGGCGTATGCCCTTACTGCCCTACGAAGCAAGTCCATTCCTTCCTTTTCTGCTTGGTCACAACCAGAACAGTTCTGCCAACCATCGTGCCAGTTCATTCCCACACTGGCAGATCCCCAAACAGGTTAGCGACTCCCAATTCTTGTCTGTCCGAGCCCGATGATGACATACGCCTCTCATGGTTCCTTTTTTCCTTTTTTAAGCTCTGTTCCCGTAGCGATGATTGCCACCGCCTTCTTGGTGGCTGCCATCATCCCTCTCGTTCTCGCTGTCTCGCATTGTTGCAGCATCAGTGTGCCCAGGCTCATATCCAATTGCGCACCTCACCTTTTCTACAGGACCTCCACACCACTTTCCAAGAGCACGTATTCACCCTTTTTGGGCCTCAAAGTCGTCTGCCGACCTAGCAACGGCAACGACAATGTCTCAGACTTTGCACCCATGCCGCTTACGATGCCTGGGCCCAGCCTTATGCCAGCGCCCCCTTTACTCGAAGCAATCAACTGGAGTTTCCTGACAATTTTTCATCTCGTGCGTTTCATTTTTCCCTCCCTCCCCCTCTTGACTGCAAGTGTATATGAGTTAATTTATGTTTATGGGGATTGGATGTGGTACCTCCAGGTGAATGGTGATGGGTGTGGAGAACCTGTCGACATGGACAATATATGCCTCGGGTGAGTGCAATGTGCATATATGCACTTGGTGTCTGCATTCACATGGCGTCGCCGCGCTCGATGAACCGCAACGTGCTTTGTCTACGTTGTGCTCCCCGTCTCTCTTGAGGAACTCACGCTCCGTTTGGTCGGAGGTGGCGGAGGTGGCATTACACCACAGCTACGGGGACTTGGCCCACCCAATTTGGTGCGCTTATGGGCGCTCGTCGCTGCCGTGCTTTTCCCAGCTGGAACGCTTGGCTCAAGCTGGTTCACGGTACTCGAGGCGCTCCAAAATGCAGATTATGTCCTTACCACACGCAGTGCTGCCCCTCCTGGTCCGGCACCCCTTGGCACTGGGGCAGTTGCTGGTATGCCGAGCAAGCGTGGTGGAGCACATATTCAAGGGCAGGTGCAACAGCAACAACAGAGGCATCATGCGGCAGCACAACCACTTCTGTCCGACATCGATTCCGAGAACGTGCAAGCTGCCATACAGCAGCGGTTTGACGATGCTAGAGGACTCCGCGTTTCGCGATTTTGTTGGCGCATTATGCAAGTTGAGCTTGGAGAAGGTCAGCACGCAGAGTGGCGTTGATATCGATGCCGGAGCTGGTACTGGGGAGGGTGTCTTGGATGCGGAGGAGGCTAATATTCCAAGGGCGAACACGAGTGCTACGAGCCTCGTCACTCCCTGCACCGAACAGTTTAGCAGGAGGGTTATTGGGATCCATATTCCACGGACGTTGGTGCGTTATATCTACCTGCCCTTGTCTATCCCAATTGAGAGAATGGTCTGAACAGCTGTCCGGCGACTTTGGAATTGCTCGCCTGGGCGTCGCTGCACTTGATAGTCAATGCCTCGTGTATCCATCTGATGTCGCATGGGACACCCATCACTTCACCGTCACCCCGCAGCGCTACCGCCCATCTGCCTACAAGTGCCATATGGGAATGATAGGTGTGGAAGTTGTAAGATAAATGCAGGCACATGGCTCAGTTAAACTCAGAGGTAGTCTGTAGAATAATGCATCTGTATGTGTCTGTACCAAAAATAGAAGCCTCTGAACACCATTGTAGAGTGCAGCAGAACACAGCCAACCCCCAATAGCGACTGAAAAAATGTTAATGGCCATTCAGATTTGACACCGAAGAGACCAGAATTCATCTGAAAAAGCGCAAATTTCTGGCGCGAACCGACAACTCAGTCCCACTCGGCCCAGCTCAGCGCCGTTTTTCACTGGGTATCACGGCCAAGGCAAATTGTCGCGACCTGATCACGGTCCGCCCGCTATGGATACCCAGTTCCCTTTCTAGTCCACCACTCGGCTTCTCCCATTTCTCCCGAGAGCACTACCCAGTTTGGGTTAGATAGTCAGCATGTATGCAGATATAGGAGTAGTATAAAGCCCCTGGCATGTGCGAGCAGCCCATCGCTCTTGCATCACGCCAGGTAGGCTTCCTCCCATCAGTGTTCCCTGTCCATACAGCTCTAATGTAATCACTCTTTGCATCACGCCGGGTCACACCAATTACCATTGATAGGTTATGGGCCCTGCCTAGCCGGCCCTGCAAATTGCAAACACTTCAAGTTCTCTTCGCACCACAGCCCGATTACACTTAGCATAGCCATGGCCAACAACGAAAACGTCCACCAAACTGAACTCCCCGAGATAGTCGACGATGGCATAAACAATAACTACGGCGAATGGAAAATAAAGTCGTACTACAAACTCCGAGAGTGGGACCTCCTACAGTATATCGAAGGCCCCAAGTCAGAACCTCCCGTCATCCCTCCCCTCCGCCAACAACAGACCTACCACGGCGTTGACGACCACGGCAACTCATCCACCGTTCACGTCCTCGGTAATACAGTTGAGCACCAACAAGCCATCACAAACGCGAAACCATGGATGACCGGCAACAACACTGCGTTATCCTGCATCGTTGCAGCCGTGCCCGGCTACCGACTTCACCTTGTACAGCATGTAACATATGCAAAACAGGCATGGGAGAGCCTGCGCTCCTTTTACCAATCACACAACTTGCTCCGTGCTGCAACAATCAAAGGCCAAATGATGGCTTACCGCTGCACAACCGAGATGGACGTTTCCAAATGGCTCACAGACATGCAGCGACTTCGCAACTCACTCTGCGACCTAGACACTGAGAGCATGAGCGACCGCGAGTTTGCCCTCGCCATCTTAGATCTCATGCTGCCGAACGACGGCTGGAGGGGCTTCGTATCCGACCTCCGTGCGAAAGCACACGACTATGATGCCCAACACCTACCGATCCACTCTCATACGATCATAGCGACTATCCGAGACGAGTATTGGTACCGGCACAAAGATGATCACCAATCCAACTCCCATATCTTCTCCGCACGCTTTGACGCACAAAAACGCTCCCTCCCTAAAAACCGATCCCGCTCTCAGAAACGGTCCCGCCCGGCGGACATCGTCGCCTCTTCCACATCCTCATCGACCGCAAAGCGTGCCCGCGCCACAAACGCGAACCTACAGTGCGCGAACCCACACTGCCAGTCAAAATCGGGACACGACACCGCCAACTGCCTGACTTACACAGGAGGCAAAGAGGGTCAGTACGGCGACTGGTGGAAAGGCCCTTGGAACCTCCACTTGCCTGAAGCCCAGCGGACAAAAGAAAACAATGTCCCACCCAAGAACCACCCTGTATACAGACGGTGCCGAAAGAAAACAAAGTCTCACCCAAGAACCACCCTGTATACAAACGGTGCCGCCACCGTGGTACGGGCCGACTGTCAATTAATCAGTCACAAGCCGACAACTCACTGGAACCCAGAGGGTCCTAAGGAGGTCCGAACGGAAGTACATTTAGTAAAAATCCCACATTACTAGTAGCTCCTTCGCTTGGTATGCACTCGTACTCGCCCGCCCCTATATGCCCCACGCTCCGACCTCTCTATGACTTACCGCTTCGTTTCGGGGGAAGTGATGTCCAAATGCCTTGCCGCCACTGGCACTCACTTTCTCTTTCATCTCGTCCCATTCCTTGTTTTCTGAACGACAAACCTCTCACAGCGTTCGCCTTAGCTACAATAATGATTCGGACGTTGAGATTGTAAGCATGTAGATAAAGTAGCTCGCCGAATGTCTTCATTGCGACTTTTGTTCCTTCAAGCTCGCTTGCCTAACTTACGCCTTTCCTTCTCTCCCCACCTGCGACACTCTCGTGTGGGCCGCCTCGCGTCCTATTAGACATACCAAAGACCTCCAGAAGATACACGAAGACCACTTATTGGATACAGGGATACAGCACCATCGCCGGTTGTTTTGAATACAGTGCTAACTTACACGCGCCCGCCCTCAAGAGGTATTTATTTTTGACTTCATGACTTCTTCACTTTACATTTTACTGTTATGTGTCCGTACTCTGGGTAATGGAACTCATATCTGAAGTCCGAAGCGCTCGCGTTCCTCTGCAAGAAGAGATTCTACCTCTCTGAACCGGGGTTTGACGACGCAGTCGAAAGGAATAGGACGGCTATATGGCAGGACGTCAACAATCATGAAACCCCTGCTAAAGCAAATACTCACAAGACAATGCCTCCATCAATTGCCGTTTCCATGTCCAACGGCACTTCCTTCCCACTTTTATCCTTGGGGCGTGCGAGTTCTGCGGCCCACAGTATCCGCGCTGTGTTTATAAAGAGCGACTCATTGGCCAAGTCCTTGCCTACGCAGATCCGTCGTCCAAACCCGAACGAGACATGTCCTGCCTGGTATGTTTCGACGGGCCCAGGCAACAGTCCTCCGTGTTCGTCGAGGTGTCGTTCTGGCCGGAATTCATCTGCATCTTCGCCGAATACCGCCCGGTCGTGGTTACATTGCCAGAGGTTGGCTATGCACATGGTGCCTTTCGGAATGTGCATGCCTTCGTACCAGTCTTCTTTGGTCGCTACGTGAGGGACTCCTAACGATACGGCAGGACGCCAACGAAGGACCTCTTTCATGGTTGCACACACGTATGGAAGATGAGTGGCATCAGCAAAGCTTGGAAGACGGTCGCGCCCGACCACCGCATCAATTTCTGCTTGAGCCCGGCGTTGCACTTCCGGAAAGGCAATCATGGCAAGCGCCCACCATGAAAGGGTCGTAGAGGTCGTCTCGGCACCTGCGGAACTGTAGTGCATCGTATCATTACATGCCCGATGAGACTAACTATACCATATACACTTACTACAATTGTCCGGCAAGAAATGACATTTCGATCTCGCTTAGAGAACCCCGGTCGGGATTCTGTATCAAAGACGCGCAGAAACTTGGTCGGTTCGCCCCATTGGACTTTATTGCTCGTTAGTTGGGCTCCAGACACCACAGCTAAGACAAGTACGTACAAGGTCAACTTTGACACGATTGAGAAGGCCAAGGAACATCTCAGAGTCTTCTGCAAATGCCTGTAAGCCTTCCCGCTTCCATTTCGCAAATCTAGTTTGATTAGTCCATAAGTATTCACAACGAGACAACGAGAAGATGGAAGCCAAGACCTCTCAGGGATGTGTTTCATCCAAGGGAATATATCCACAAAATAGGAACCCATCCCCGCGGCGTGACTGGTACGGTCGATGTATCTCTCAATTTTTTCGACGGCTTGATCATGCTCTGACATGATAGTCGGGTAGTCGTAAACGATAGACATGATTACGGACGCCGCCAGACGTTTAGAATGCCTATCCTGCTTGAGATTTACAGAGGGTATCAGAAGAGATGAAACCAGGACAGTAGCCTCTTTCGTCTGAATGTGATTATAGTTTTTCACAGCTCTCTTTGTGAGAGCTTCGTGCGCGGCACGACGCATGCGACGCCAGCTATCCAGAGACAACAATGATCATCCGTAATCTGAGGTTCTGTACCTTCACTAGCACTCACCGATCGTCGTATCTCAACAGTGCGAACAGCATACCGCCGTTAAGTATCTCCTGCGCCATAATAAACTGGGGACGATCAGAATAGTTGCCTGAACGGCGCTCAAGCAGCTCGAAAGCTGGTTTAAGACTGTTGCAAATAATTATGGGCTGCCCAGCACCGTCAAGGTACATGACCTCTCCTGCCATTTCCGTAGACAAACATTAGCATCCACTTGGGCATATAATGGTGTGAACTAACCGAAGCGCTCCTTGCAACCCTTCGACAGCAGCCACGTTTTATCTCTCAACTGAAGGACATTCCCAAGGATCGGTAAACGCCACGGACCGCCGGGAGGCAACTTTCTCCAAAGACTTCTGGAATAGCCAACCGTGAAGATGACGAGCAACCCGAGTACGATGTATGTAATTAAGGTCTTGATCTCCACAATGGCCTTGACAATGGGTGCACCCATTGGTTGTAAAAGCATGGGTTTGGAGGACATCGCATCCGCCGCCATAACGGAATTTTTGGTAGGCAGTAGAAATGTGACCGCATATGTCGAGGCGTCCACAGCCTCGCGGAGCCAATCCATAAACTTCATGACGGTGGCTAGGATGATGTGAGCGATAACGTCTGAAAAAAAGTCTGAGCAGGCCAAGAACTACGAGTTGGGGCAAGGGGCTTCGTACCTGAGCCAACGTCGCTCTCACTCTGAAGTTTGAAAACAGTAGGAACGTCGTTACCATTACTTGTATAAATATCGTCATCACTCAGGTCCCAGACCGTGATATGTGTCCACTTGTTCCGGGGACTGGAATAGCCCCGATGAATCGAATTTACGTCACGGTGTAAAGAGCATGTGCCTCAATTAGTAGATTTTAAGTGAAAAAGGCATGGGCCGCGCAGACTTTGCATCTAATTTGGCGTGTGCCATCTTATTCAACTTGTGCCTAATCAAGGATGTCGCGATGATGCCTGACCTGCATGGTAGACGGCACTTATAGCCATTGTTCCCTTCTAAGTCGTGTCAAGACTACTGGCAGCCCTACTGGACATTAAGCTCCTGGAGAATATAGTCACTATAGGGTCCAGGATTTGAACCTTATCCTACAAATCAGTCGAATCTAGTTCAGTACGGCGAACCCTCAATTAGTACTACGGTCACGTGGCTCACATGGGGGCTGGCGACCGTCATCCCTCAAATTCGATACTCAGGCTTCTTCGATAACGATCATGATAACCATGGTGACGTTCCAGTGAAAGTATGGGGGTCCGTAGAAGCAAATTAGGGGATCTGGGCGCAATTTATATCAGATGGAGAGGCACAACTCCGCTAACTCCGCTTACAATAACTTACGCCAGGGGCATCTCCGACTGACCCACTACTTGCTAAATTATACTCCGGTTAACTTGCTTGATCTCGCACCTGATCTCGTTGAAATCGACGAAGCGCTTGTCGAGGTGAAGGGACAGGCTCTATTCTCTGCCATCGATGGCGGGCGTGTGGACCAGTTGGAGAACGAGCGGTCGGCGCGTCACGATGGCTTGGCCACGCTGGAGGAAATCGTGCCCCACAATGCTGATAGCGGTGGAATTGAGTTTTTTTTAATGTAAGACGACGCCGGCGGAGGGATGGTGGTTCACTTACTTTTCGAGGACACTGAATTGGTCTGGAGTTGGCTGCCAACTTACGAATGGAAACGAATAAATACTAAAGACATAATCACTGGGCACAAAGCCTGTTGGGCATGTCCAGCTCCCCACCTGCAAAGGCCGCGCATTGTGCGGGACGGAGTTAACGTTGAGCAAGTAGAGACAGTGACGTGATTTAGGAGACGTGTCCGGGAGTTTGTTAACGAGCTTTATGAGGTCCTCATCCATGATGTCCACTTGAACAGCTTGAATGAATGCTTAAGGAGATGAAAGATGACTTGGTGTCGACTTCTCTTTCAAAAGGTTAGTTGGAGGTGGTCTAGCAACGGGGTGCATACGAGACTTACAGCCCTGAAACGCCAACCGTGGCGCTCCACGATACCGGACTTGATTAGTTCCTTGATTAGTTCCTCATAGAAAAATCGAACGGGATGTAGCTCACGTAAGGTAGCATGATGCCAACCTTTTACCTTTGAATGCCTTTGCAAAATTCCAGCGAGTCGGTTCGAATTGGAAAGCACAACAGCGGTGTTATTGGAAACACAGAGCAAAGCCACAAAAGTGGCGATAAAGGGCTGAAAGAATACGGTCTTGAGCGCACCCGGCGAGCTGGGGGCGACTCCGAGTCGGAAGAGATGAACGCGTCGCGGTCACTAGCGTCACGTGACACATGGATGCATGATGCGTGACAGCGAGGATTTACAGTACTACCGTGACTGTAGTGTAGTGGCCCGCGGGGTTTCTTCCGCTTCCCGAAGGGTATGTATACGTATCATATCATGACGACAAAGAGAGCTCAATTCGCTATGAGTTTCACGCCGACAGCCGTGCAGCCTGTGTGTCACGGTGCCAGTGATCATATCAAAATTGTTCATATCCGTCGTTTAGTACCGCAACCACTAACACTAACAAAGATAATCTCGTCTCGCTTGTCCACCTCCCACCGAAGTCGCGTGTTGATCATCGCGTCCATACTACATTTCTAAATTCCGAAACGCTCTCGTTCCTCTGCAAGAATCGATTCCACCTCTGCGAACCGGGGCTTGACTACGCAGTCGTAGGGGACGGGTCGACTAATAAATGCCGAGATATCAACCAATGGTGAACCCCCCCCCGCTCAACCGAATACTCACCTAACAGTGCCCGTACCAACGACGCTTTCTATGTCCAAGGGAACTTCCTTCCCGTTTTCGTCTTGCCCACGCTCCAGTTTGGCGGCCCACAGTATTCGTACAGTATTTATAAAGAGAGACTCATTAGCCAGGTCCTTTCCTACGCATATCCGTCGCCCAAAGCCGAATGAGACATGTCCCGCTTGGTTCGTTTCAAAGGGTCCAGGTAAAAGTTCTCCGTTATCGTTGAGGTGGCGCTCTGGTCTGAATTCGTCCGCGTCTTCGCCGAATACCTCTCGGTCCCGATTACAATGCCAGAGATTGGATATGCATACGGTGCCTTTCGGAATATACATGCCTTCGTACCAGTCTTCTTCCGCCGCGACGTGAGGTGCCCCTAACGGTATGCTTGGGTTCCAACGAAGGACTTCTCTTATGATTGCGCGCACGTATGGAAGACGAGGGGTGTCGGCAAAGGTCGGGAGACGATCGCGGCCGACGACGGCATCTATTTCCGCTTGTGCTCGACGCTGGACTTCTGGAAAGGCAATCATAGAAAGCATCCACCACGAAAGGGTGGTAGCGGTGGTCTCGGCACCTGCAGAACTGCGATGCGCAGTACCGTTAAATGTCGGATAAGACCAATAACACCATTCTTACTACAATGCTCCAGCGAGGAAGGACATTTCAAGCTCGCTGAGAGAACTGCGTTCGGGATGCTGTATCAAAGACGCGCAGAAACTTGGCCGGCTCCCTCCATTGGCCTTTGCTGTCTGTTAACCGGGCTCCAGTGACCACACTTGAGATAAGTACGTACAATGTCAGATTCAACACGATTGAGAAGGCCAAGGAACATCTCAGAGTCTTCTGCAAATGCCCGTAAACCTTCTCGCTTCCATTTCGCGAATCTGGGTTAGATCGTCCGTCAGTATTCACATTGAGATAACAACGGAAACCAAGACCTCTCAGGGATGTGTTTCATCCAAGGGAATATATCTACAAAGTAGGACCCCATAAGCGCTGATCGCATGAGACGGTCGTTGTATCTCTCAATCTTCTCGAGGACGTGATCATGCTCTGACAGGATAGTTGGGTAGTCGTAAACAATGGACAGAATTGTGGACGCTGCTAGACGTTTAAAGTGTCCATCTTGCTGAAGGTTGGCTGAGGGCTTCAAGAGAGATGAGACCAAAATAGTAGCCTCTTTCATCTGAATAGGATGATAGTTTTGCACCGCCCTCTTTGTGAGGGCTTCGTGTGCGCCACGACGCATGCGACGCCAGCTATCCAGATGCAGATGTAAGCATGCTCATCAGTAATCTCCTTTTCACTACGTCACTGGCGGTTGTCCTGTAGCACTCACCGTTCGTCGTATCTCATCAGTACCAACATTAAACCACCACTAAGGATCTCCTGTGCCATGATAAATCGGGGACGATCCGAATAATTTCCCGAACGGCGCTCGAGGAGTTGGAAAGCTGGTTTAAGACTGTTGCACACAACTATGGGCTGTCCAGCGCCGTCTAGGTACATGATCTCTCCTGCGATTCCCGTAGACAAACATTAGCATCCACCTGGGTATATAAAGGTGTGAACTGACCAAAACGCTCCTTACAATCTTTGGACAGCAGCCAATTTCTATCTCTCAGATGAAGGGCATGTCCGAGAATCGGTAAACGCCGAGGACTGGGAGGAAGTTTCCTCCAAGGACTTCTGTAATAGCTGACGACGAGAAGAATTACAAGTCCGAGTACGATGCCTGCCGTTAATGTTCTGGTCTCGGGCTCCCAAATGACTTTGATGGCACGTAAGAGCAAAGGCTTAGGAGCCCCCGCATCGATCGCTGTTCCTTCGCTATGCAATGAGGACACAGACGTCGAAGCTTCAACGGCCTTGCGAAGCCAACCCATGGACTCCATAGCGGTGGCAAGGATGATCTGTATCGTGGCTGTCTGAAAATGATGTCTCAGGCTGAGAGGGCCAGGTATTAGTAGTACTGTACAAGTTGTGCACGGGGCTTTTTACCTAGGCCAAAGTCGTCGCTTTAGAAGACAAAATCGTCTGGAGTGCGAAAAACAAGGAGCATCTCCTTTATGAATTTCGCCACGTCCGAGTCACGGACGGCAATCTGTCGGTGATAGTATGGGATGAGACTTTTTTAAGTTTTGACGTAACAGCGTTGCATGCGAGTTACATGAAGCTCATTCGGCTTGCGAAAATGTCGACAGCTGTACATTAATGATTGCGTGATAATGTTCGTAAGCCATCGCTCTAACTGAAGCTTTCTCTTGAAGTTTTGAAGTCACGGTACAGTAGTGAAGCGAAGTTGCGGACCGCCGGGACCGGACCGGACCACAAGCGAACCCAAATCACGTAAGTTCAGTTACTACTACTATAGTCAGATGTTCCGTTCACTCACTGGCACTGGCTGCAGGCTTGCTGTGCGCCTGGCAACATCTGGAGCCTCGTCGGATACAGCCACGCTCTGGGAGTCAACACGTCTTGGCTCTAGCGTCCTTCTCGACACGTTCGCAGTTACAAAATATTGATGACGCAGCCCGAACGAGAAGTCATCGACCACCCCCAATGTTATGATAGGTACCGTCTCTTTGAAAGCATGTATGAATGTCAATCGTCCCTCATCACAAACAACGTGGTATCGGATTCGACTGAGTTTGTTGAAATATCGAGACAGATCCAATCTCAGAGACTACTAGGGTCAACATCAGCGATTGTAATTCATCCGGTTGCTGTTCTTGTCTTAAGTCCGCTGCTGTGGGTGGCTCTGTCAAGGTCAGTCATGACAGTTTCTTATTATCACACACTTCCCTTGCTGGGCATACAGTAGATCCCAGCCACCATTACTTGGAATTTCCACACAATACACTCCAAGATGTGTGTAGCTGGATATCTATCAAGGCAACATATCAGACGACACGGAAAGAGGCAGCTTTGCTTGCGGGTTCAATATGATGTAGGTGAATGAATGGATGTGACCAGGAGTAGAGGACGTGCCGCCAAAATGCCGGTCATAGTAGTCTTACGGTACAGTGGTAGTCTCGTGCCCAGACATTCTAACACAGACAAGCAGACCTGGGATTGCGAGAGCCAGACTGCTGTGACATCGGACTCAGGCCGGCGGCGACACGACCGCCGCGCAGCCCCTAAAGCTCTTTTCAAACCTGGACCCTAAAATGAAATGCATGGTATCCAGACAATGGATACAGCGCCATTGGTCATATTTGAGCAGAGCCAACTCTTGGGAAGGTCAGCAAACGGAACAAATAGGAGACTCGACGAGTGCTGAGTATCGACGTTTTAGTCATGATTCGGGACATGGATGAGTTGGAAAGTGCTTCATTTCTTCCAGACGAGTATCACATGAGTGTGATGAGGAAAGTGAATCGAACTCACACCTACAGGTATGCAGCCCGTGTATCACTGATAATATATTTGGATCATGTCCATCATTTACTAATGCCGTAACCATTTTGACCATACAGTATAAAGAACAAGACAAGTTCGCCTCTTATGTTTCCCTTCTATCGCCGAGGTCACGGATCATAATCTTCGCTTTCATACAATTCGGATAACTTCCGAACTCTGGTGCGCCAATTGTCCATGTTGTCCTTAGCATGAGTGTCACTGTACTCGGAGCAAACCTCGATGGGTCTGTACCGAGTGACGATGCTCGTTTCTAAATTCCGAAGCGCTCGCGTTCCTCCGCAAGAATAGATTCTACCTCTGGGAATCGGGGCCTGATAACGCAGTCGTAAGGAACGGGACGGCTGCATGCCAACACATTAGCCCATGACGAACCCTCCGTTCAAGCGAATACTTACTAGACCACGCCGCCATCAACAATCGTCTCTACGTCCAGTGGAACTTGCTTTCCATTTTCGTCTCGGGGACGCTCCAGGTTTGCAGCCCACAGTATCCGCGCTGTGTCTATAAACAGCGATTCATGGGCCAGATCCTTACCTACGCATATCCGTCGCCCAAAGCCCAACGAGACATATCCTGCCTGGTTTGTTTCGAGTGGCCCGGGTAAAAGTTCTCCGTTTTCGTCGAGGTGTCGCTCTGGTCGGAATTCATCTGCATCCTCGCAGAATACCTCCCGGTCACGATTACAATGCCAGACGTTGGCTATGCATACAGTGCCTTTCGGAATGTACATGCCTTCGTACCAGTCTTCTTCGGTTGCAACGTGGGGTATCAAAAATGGTACGGCAGGACGATAGCGAAGAATTTCTCTGATGATTGCTTGCACGTATGGAAGACGGGGGGCGTCCGCAAATGTCGGGAGACGATCGCGGCCGACGATCGCATCTATTTCTGCTTGGGCTCGGCGTTGCACTTCTGGGAAGGCAATCATGGCAAGCGTCCACCATAACATGCTGGTAGCAGTTGTCTCAGCAGCTGCGGCACTGAAATACGCCGTATCACTTTCAGTCGAATATGATTAATTTTCTTCACTTACTACAATGCTCCAGCGAGGAACGACATTTCAAGCTCGCTGAGAGAATCTAGACCGGAATTCTGTATCAAAGATGCGCAAAAACTTGGCCGATCTCCCCCGTTAGCCTTTGTGGTCTATTAATTCGACTCCAGATAGTGCAGTGAAGATGAGTACGTACAAGGTCAACTTTAACAAGATTGAGAAGACCAAGGAACATCTCAGAGTCCTCCGCAAATGCTCGCAACCCGTCCCGTTTCCATTTTGCAAAGCTAGTTTGGATTATCCGTCAGCATTTACAGTGAGTAATCGAAAACAAAGCCAGGACCTTGCAGGGATGTATTTCATCCAAGGGAATATATCTACGAAATACGACCCCATGGTCAGAGCTTGCGCGAGACGGTCGTTGAATTTCTCGATTCTTTCGACGACGTGGTCATGATCTGACAGGACCGTCGGGTAGTCATAAACGATAGACATGATCGTGGACGCTGCTCGACGTCTGAAATGCCCATATTGTTTGTGATTGGCAGGGTGCCTCAGGAGCGAAGAAACGAGGATAGTAGCCTCTTTCATCTGGATAGGGTGATAGCTTTGAATTGCCCTCTTTGAGAGGGCTTCGTGTGCGGCACGACGAAAGCGACGCCAACTAATGAAAGAAAGCAGGATCGTCATGTGGTCTCCTTATCGGATCGGAACTGTGCTGCCAGTGTACTCACCGATCGTCGGAATTCATCAGTGGGAACATTAGACCGCCGTTAAGGATCTCCTGACCCATGATAAATCGAGGACGATCCGAGTAGTTGGTCGAACGGCGCTCGAGCAGTTCGAAAGCTGATTTAAGACTGTTACACACAACGATGGGCTGTCCAGCCCCGTCAAGGTACATAATCTCTCCTGCATTTTTCGTAGACACACCTTAGCACTCCTTTCATATAATCGGAGAAACTCACCGAAACGTTGCTTACAATCTTTCGACAGCAGCCAACTTTTATCCCTTAACTGAAGTGCATTTCCAAGGATGGGTAAACGCAGAGGGCCGGGAGGTAGCTTCCTCCAAGGACTTCTAGTATAGCCAACGGAGAGGGTGATGACCAGCCCGAGTACAAAGCCGGCCGTTAAGGTTTTGTTATCCGAGGTTGCCGTGATCGTGGATGCACTCGATGGCAGTAGAAGTATGGACACATATGTCGAGGTGTCAACAAACCCGCGAAGCCATCCCATGAAATTCATTGTGATAGTCCGGATGACGTGTGCCATAAATGCCTGGAGTGTGAAGAAGAAACTCAGTTATTCAGTAGAGAGAGCGTCGCTTTTATAACCTTGAATATGTGTTATCTCCCAGACGGCGACACGCCCCTTGCTCTGGAATCGAAGACTTATGGCATAAATGCGTATACGAGGCTCTGTCACGTAGTACAGTATTCGGCTCCGAGTCGCAAGCACGTCGACAACTGGAATAGTCCCGAGTGATCAATTACGATATGGATGTCACTATCAATTACCGTGGCATTAGCATTAAGGATGAGGGTGAGGGGCGGTCACAAATTGCGAGACAGCGTTGTCAGATGGGGGAGTGAGAAAGACACGATGTCCGAGTCACTCACAGGTTGTCCTTGCTCGCCCGGGCCGCCTGTGTTTGCAAACGTTCAGAGCATCTTCAGTTATACTTTTGGGCAGTTCGCTGCTGATCTAGACAACCCATTCTGTGCTCACACTTGACGAATGTCTTGAGAATGTCGTACTGTATTAGGTCCAGTGTTCCAGATAAGTTCAAGCTTCCATGGTCAGGGCAGTTGCCCACGAAGGATCCGCCTGGTGCCCTAATGCTCTTTTTAATGTCTAGACCATGACGCCCAGACTCAGACCGGACAACAGACGCCCTGCTGACCATGTTTGGGCAGAAGTTGCAGAAAAAACAAAACTCCTGGGAAGGTCAGCGAACTGAAGGACCCGGACTACACTCATTCACTTGCTGAGTATTTGTGTCTTAGCCGCATATGTAGCGCTCCGGACATGACTAGCATGACTAGCCAGAAGCATGGATATGGTACTCGCCCAAATCGAAACGGCGGCTCGGCTCCAAACGGCTCGTGAGCCGAGCTGCTCCGGTTCGAGCCGTTTCACGAAACGGAAAGACTGACTCAAATGGCTGTAATTGTCTGGGAACGAGACTAATATACAAGAATGTGGTACAAGTACAGCCTGAGCTTGAAGAGCTCTGACGGCAACGAAACCCAACAATGGGAACAAAGGACACACGAGCTTGGTCTTCAAATACATGGCATTAAGAATGGAAGTGACCTGTTATCCTGTCGGCGTTACTCACACAATCTCACCCCATCCATCAGTTATCTGGACAAACATAATAGGCAATCACATACCACTCATAATCGACACACTCATAATAAACCTCTCCTTTGAAAGACCGCCAGTTCTTTTTCGGGAGCGTCCATTGGCCACGTTTTGGACTTACAAGCACGTACTTCACTACCACGTTGTTTCCGGCGCTTTGGCTGCGTGGTGTGAGAGTGAGACTCGGTCTTCATAGCTTCCTCCGCTTTCGTCCTGATTAACTTGATCAGCTGGTAGCCCTCCGACGAGCCTCTGTGATGATTGCTCAGCGTCATTTGTAGAACCCAAACGACGGCTTCGGCGGAGTCCTTGAACTCAATAATGAACGCATCGAATAGTGGATTGTTCTGGGATATCGGTATCCAGAAATAATCAGCGAGAGATTTTCCTGGATTGACGTCGAACTCCAATGCACGAGGACCAGTGGAAAAGGAAGGGTATCTTCGCTCTCTTGGTCGGTTGAATGGGGATACAATTGTCTCGGAGCCGTCCGATAAGGAGAATGTGGTCTTGCCCTTTTCTGCCTCCATCGAAAAAGGATCCGAAGACGACTCCCCGGTGGCTAGCACTTTAGCGGCAAATCCTTCGTACAAGAAGCCTGCAAAACTAGAAGAGGTTGGCAGAATTTTCATCTCCTTGATCATTTCCGCAGTATCGAGGTCTTGTAGAAACTCGAGGTGTTTGAGAACCGTGGATTTAATCCAATGAGATTTAAACTGGACTTCGAAACCAAGAGATTTCTTGGAAGTGTTCACTTTCCCGACGGCTCCCGTCGTCTGCATTGAGAAGATGGTGTGCGAATACTCATTGCCAGGGTCGCCCTGTTGAAGACGCACGACGGTTTCGTGGAGGTCATCGTACTTCTGGCGGAACAATGCAACATTAATATTGATGCGATTTTCGGCGGCAGCCGGGGTGAAGATTGCTTTATAGACGTCTCGGGCCGACGAACCGTACGCCTCAATGGCGTTGTCAAGAATTTTATCCAGTACCGCGTCTACCTCCACCGTGGCATTGTCCGTGGCGCCATCTCCTGTCGCATCGTCCATGGCGTCATCTCCCGTCGCATAGTCATCCATGGAGTCATCTCCATCTCTGATCATTTCCAATGCGTAAAGGATAGGATTACGCCGGTCTTCCCGTATCGAGTTTTTAGGAGAGATAGCTATGGTCGAGCTGTCGTCGACAGCCTGAGAGCAATGCACTGTTTTCACATCTTGTCGGAAGCCGTCGTATCTCAGCTCCATCTCGAGCCTTGAAGAGAGTCAGAACACCGTTCTCGATCACATGTTTGGCGTCTCACCCTTTCTTTAACTCATCTCTCTCCCACAAAGGTATGAATTCCATGGGAACATCCAATCGTTGGCGTTGCAATATATCGTAACGGGATGGATTTGGAGAAGAAGCTATAATGGGAAAGGTCTTGTTGACGGCCATTCGGTCGGTCATAAAACCGATATCCTTTGCGTCTTTCACTCCGTCCGAATCGATTAGACAGAATGTAGTGGGCTTGGCCAGAGGAAATTGTGTTCCTTTCTGTGAAATAGGAAAATAGACGGAATTTTCAAAGAAAAGGAATGTCCCAGCTTGACAATGGTAGACGACTGTTTCATTCTCAGTGAGAAGGCGGATGAGAACATACGGTAACCACAGCGTCTTTCCTGGTTGTGAAAATGACTGTCAGGGTGATATGACGGGCAGCCACGATGAAGACGCACCGGTTCCGGGCTGTCCAGTGAGGACAAGGCCATCAGATTCGGAATTTCTCAGTTTCAAGATGTAGTCGTAGAGGCCTGTAGCAGGCGCGAACAATAATTTTGTTATTGGTTGAAGGACCCAATGCAAGACGATATTGCGGATTTTTTTCCCCACTTTCTTCGTAAGCAAACGTGATGGAAGCCCTGTCGCGCTTTGTTTCAACATTCTGCTTCCTCCAATAATCGCCGAATCGCTTCCACGGGTCGCTATCGTCGAGATGAAGCCATCCGCGAAGCCATCCATCACCAACTGATGTAGTCTCATAGTGTGCTCGCATGCGGTCTTTGGTCACAGCAGGCACGAGAAAAAATGATTTCTTTAGACAACCTGAACTGATGCAATGAGACCTAAGAACTCACTGAGTTGACCACTTAAGTCCTCAACCTCCCTCTTAAGCTCTTCATTCCGCCTCTCTGCTTCACGAGGATCGCCGTCCCTTGACCGTAGCCTCACATACACATGGAGGTGTCCAGTGGGGGGGGCTCGTTCTACAACTCTGATAAGAGCTGAGATAATTCGTCCAACTTGGTAGGCTGATGATGGTGTTCTAGTCTGAATTCGGAGAAATGGCCTCGGAGAGGTTCAAAGTTTATCTCAACCTGGGAGAAGAGTTGGTCAGCCAGACTATCAATGTGGAACGAAGTTGCAGACCTTCAAAAGAATGAGGTCCCGAGGACCGATATCACGAAAAAGGCATTTTTTTCCTTTTCATGGATGAGCTCTGTCAACCACTCGACAGACGCATCTCTAGAAACGAAGATTGGGGCACTCTTGTCGCCTTCGACGAGAAAGTTGAGTTTGTACTCGTTGGCGCTGGTCATCGAACAAGCAACCGGCGGGTCGAAGGGGTTTTGTGAAGCCTCTGGGCCTACAGCGGGCGAGTTAAAGGGGTTTTCAGAGGCAGCAAACCCCTTCCTCCAGTCGGTCGGCGGGTCGAAGGTATGACTCCGACGGTTCGATCTCGTTGAACGCGGCCGGCACGTGACGTGTGCCGCGGCCGCAAATATGTGCCCAGATAAACTCGGCACTACGGTGTAAGAGTACCAACATGACGGTAGGGGGAATAGGATAACGTATATGAGTCCATAGACTTGACACTATACTACAGACATATACCAGACTATGTCATTGATATCTATGACGTCATCACTAGTGATGCCACAGTCGGGTTTTGAACCATGGTTCGGACGGACCGGACCGGTAGACCGGTTCTCGGTTCGTACTGTATACTGAGATGCGCCAAAGTTGCCGAGATTGGTTGACAAAGAGCAGCTGCTCACGCGTCTTGGTCGATATTTTATCTAGTCATACTGCTATTGGCCGCGGGAAGAACCTCTTCCCCCTTTTTGCGCGTGCTCTTGACCTTGCCCTGAACTTTTTCGACGAGAAGGTATGCATACATCCCACTTGTTGACTCAATGTCATCCCGAACTATTGGGTAACGGCTCGAATGATGATGATGCGACGCAAATTAGATGCAAAATTCGGCTGCGCTGATGCGCGTGCTACACAACCCGCTGCAGGCGGGGCCAATCGACGAGCGGGCGATTGGCATCGGCGCTCACACCGAGTAAGGCTTGTCACTGCCTTTCCCACTAAACATTTACAAGTTCGCAATATGCGTGACGAATGGGTAGACGCACCGCCCATCCCGGGAACACTTGTCATCAAGTGCGTCATCTACTCCCTACACTCAGCCGTCGTCTTAAATATGAGTTTCGTTGGCCAGTTTAGGAGATCAAATTGCAAGATGGACTAGTACGTCACCATACCACTAATAATCGACACACTGATAATAAACATCTCCTTCGTACGACCGCCAGTTCTTTTTCGGCAGCTTCCATTGGCCAGGGTTCGGACTTACAAGCACGTACTTCACTATCACGTTGTTCACCTTCTGGCACTTCTGCTGCTTGGTGTGGGAGGAAGACATGGTCTCCATAGCTTCCTCCGCTTTCGTCTTGATTAACTTAATCAGCTGATAACTCTCGGGCGAACCTCCGTGCTCTTTGTTCAGCCTCATTTGTAGAACCCAAACGACGGCACCAATCCCTTGAGCGGGGTCCTTGAACTCAATAACGAACGCATCGAACAGTGGGCTGTTCGGGGACATCGGTATCCAGAAATAATCAGCAAGATTTTTTTTTGGATCGACGGTTTTGAACTCCAATGCAAGAGGACCAGTGGAAAAGGATGCGTAGGATCGCGTTCTTGGTCGGTTGAATGGGGACTCCTCACTTGTGTCCTTGGGTCCGTCCGGTAAGAAGAATGTGGTCTTGCCCTTTTCTGCCTTCATCAACTGAAGACTCGAAGACGGCTGTCCGGCAACTAGCACTTTAGCGGCAAATCCTTCGTACATGAATCCTGCATAACTAGAAGCGGATGGCAGTTTTCTCATCTCCTTGATCATCGCCGCGGTGTCAAGGTCTTGTAGGAACTCGAGGTGTTTGAGAACCATGAATTTAATCCAATGGGATTTAAACTGGACTTCGAAACGAGGAGATGAGCTGAGGTGCGCTTGCCCGAGGGGTTTAGTCGTCCGCATTGAGAAGATGGTGTGCGAAATATTATTGGTCGCATCGACCTGTTGAAGTCGCACGACAGCTTCGGGGAGGTCACGGTACTTCAGGCTTAACACCACTTCATTGATGCGACCTTGGATGATATCCGGGGTGACGATTGCTTCATAGATGTCTCGAGCCGACGAACCGTACGCCTCAATGACGTTGTCCAGAATTTTATCCAGTACCTCGTCAACGGCATTGTCGATGGCGTCATCTGTCCCATCGTCGATGGCGTCGTCTCCCGTTGCATCGTCCAGGGAGTCATCTCCATCTCTAATCATTTCCAATGCGGAAATGATAAGATTATGCCATGCTTCCCGTTTCAATTCTTTAGGAGAGACAGGTATGATTGAGCCGTCGTCAACAGAAAGCGCTGTTTTCACATCTTGTCGGAGGTCGTTGTACCACCACTGTATCTCGAGCCTTGAAAAGAGTCAAAACGCCGTTATAGATCACATGTTTGGCGTCTCACCCTTTCTTCAGCTCGTCTCTCTCCCATAAAGGCATGACTTCCACGGGAATAGATGTCCGTTGTTTTCGCATATTCTTGTAGCGGGATGGATTTGGAGAAGAAGCTATAATGGGAAAGGTCTTGAAGACCTTCGTTCGGCCCGTCATAAAATCGATATCCGCTAGGTCTTTCGCTCCGTCCGAATCAATTAGACAATAGGTGGCGGGCTTGGCTGGAGGAAAATGTGTTTCTTGCGAAATACGAGAATAGACGGAATTCTCAAAGAAAAGGAATGTCCCATCTCGAGAATGGTACGCGACCGTTTCATTCTCAGTGAGAAGGCGGATGAGAGCATACGGTAACCACAGCGTCTTTCCTGGTTGTGAAAATGACTGTCAGGGTGACATGACGGGCAGCCACGATGAAGACGCACCGGTTCCGGGCTGTCCAGTGAGGACAATGGCAGTGATTATCTGTCTCCTCAGATACAAAATGTGTTCGTAGAAACCCTTGTAGCAATCGCGAACAATGATTTTGTTATTGGTTGAAGGAACTAATGGAAGACGATATTGCGGATTGTCTTCCCCACTTTCTTCGTAAGCAAATGCGATGGAGGGCCTGTCGCGTGTTGTTTCAACATTCTGCTTCCTCCAATAATCACCGAATCGCTTCCACGGGTCGCTGTCGCCAAGCTGAATCCATCCACGAAGCCATCCATCATCGACTGATGTAGACTCATCGCGTGCTCGCTTGAGGCCTTTGGTCACAGCAGGCACGAGAAAAAATGATTTCTTTAGACAACCTGAGCTGATGCAATGAGACCTAAGAACTCACTGGGTTGACCGCTTAAGTCCTCAACCTTCCTCTTAAGTTCTTCAATCTGCTTCTCTGCTTTACGAAGATCGCCGTCCCTTGACCGTAGCCTCACATACACATGGAGGTGTCTAGCGGGGGGGTGCTCGTTCCACAACTCTGATAAGAGCTGAGATAATTCGTCCAACTTGGTAGGCTGATGATGGTGTTCTAGTCTGAATTCGGAGAAATGGCCTCGGAGAGGTTCAAGGTTTATCTTAACCTGGGAGACGAGTTGGTCAGCCAGACTATCAATGTGGAACGAAATTGCAGACCTTCAAAAGAATGAGGTCCCGAGGACCGATATCACGAAAAAGGCCATTTTTTCCCTTTTCATAGATGAGCTTTGCCAGCCGCTCGATAGACGCGTCTCTGGAAATGAGGATTGGGGAGACAATCGTGTCGCCTTCGACGAGACAGTTGAGTTTGTACTCGTTGGCGCTGGTCATCGAGCAAGCGTCTGGAGGAAATAGCTCCGACGGTTCGATCTCGACGCGGCCGCAAATATGTGACAAAATAAGTGCTGAGTTTATCTGGTCACATATTTGCGGCCGGTGTAAGAGTCTAACTATCTACTACAGACACGTATCAGACTAGGTCATTTAACCTCATCACTAAACCTGACATCACTAGTGATGCCGCTTGCCCTGGACCGGACCGGTATACCGGTTCTCGGTTCGCAAGCGTTTTATTGAACGTGTTCTGAACTGGTCCAAACCTCGAACCGAATGTGTGCTGGAATGTCTCATATTGTGTGCGTCCCTCTCGCTCTCCAGGACTCAAGTGAAAACAATAAAGCCCGCCGCCCGGTGTTTCCACAGCACAGCGTCGTCTCTCCCTGCCTCGGGCCCTCGACGCCAGTCACGCCATGCGCTGTCAAAAAGCAGCATCCCCCAGTGTGGAGAATCTCATGATGAGTGAAGAAGTGATGAGGAACTACATCGTTCATGTCCATGTCGGACTATAACCGTCCTGATCACATAAAACAAGACAACTTCGACTCACATGCCTCTCTTCCATCGACCTTCGCTTCCCTACAATTCGGATGACTTCCGAACCGCGGTGTGCCATCTATGTCGTCCATTGTCGTCCATGCCACTCTATCCAATCGGAAGAAACTGCCGACGTGTCTGTGCAACTGTCAACCGAGTAGCGATGCCCATTTCTATAATCCAAAGCGCTCGCGTTCCTCGGCAAGAATAGATTCCACCTCCGGAAACCGCGGCTTGACTACGCAGTCGTAAGGAAGGGGACGACTGCATGCAAAGATATCAACCAAAAATGAAACCTCTGCCGAAGCGAATACTCACTAGACTACGCCTGCATCAACGATCGTTTCAATGTCCGGTGCGACCTCCTTCCCATTTTCATCCCGGGCCTGCTCCAGTTTTGCCGCCCACAGTATTCGCGCTGTGTCTATGAAGAGCGACTCAGTAGCAAGGTCCTTGCCTACACAGATCCGTCGCCCAAAGCCGAATGAAACATGTCCTGCTTGGTATGTTCCGATGGGCCCAAGTAAAAGTTCTCCGTGTTCGTCTAGGTGTCGTTCTGGCCGGAATTCATCTGCGTCTTCGCCAAAGACGGTGCGATCGTGGTTACAGTGCCAGAGGTTGGATATGCATACGGTGCCTTTCGGAATGTACATGCCTTCGTACCAGTCTTCTTCAGTTGCGACATGAGGCATCGAAAACGGTGCGACAGGACGCCAACGAAGAATTTCTCTGATGACTGCGCTCAAGTATGGAAGATGAGTGGCATCGGCAAAGGTCGGGAGACGGTCACGTCCGACCACGGCATCCATTTCCGCTTGTGCTCGACGTTGTACGCCTGGGAAGGCAATCATAGCAAGCGTCCACCACAAAAGGATGGTAGCAGTTGTCTCAGAGCCCGCGGAACTATGGTGTGTCGTGTCATGAGTGGCCACCAGTCATTACATGTCGTCTTAGCTAATTATATGCACTTACTACAATTGGCCAGCGAGGAAGGACATTTCGAGTTCACCTAGAGATTCGCGGTCAAGACGTTGTATTAAAGATGCGCAGAAACTTGGCCGGTCTCCCCCGTTGGTCTTTGCTGTCTGTTAATGGAGTACCAGGTATATGAGATAAGTACATACAAGGTCATCTCTAACACGATTGAGAAGGCCTCTGAACATCTTAGAGTCCTCTGCTTTTGATTGTAGACCTTCTCGCTTCCATTTTGCGAATCTAAGTCAGTTTGTCCATTAATATTCACAGTGAGACAAAGAAAGGAAAATCAAGACCTCTCGGGGATGTGTTTCATCCAAGGGAATATATCTACAAAATAGGACCCCATTGTTACCGCGCGGCCGATACGATCGTTAAATTTCTCAATTCCTTCGACGGCATGATCATGTTCTGAAAGGATGGTCGGGTAGTCGTAGACAATGGACATGATAGTGGACGCTGCTAGGCGTTTATAATGTCCATCTTGTTTAAGGTTGGCAGAGGGCACCAGGAGCGATGATACTAAGATGGTAGCCTCCTTCATCTGAATGGGGTGATAGTTTTGTATAGACTTCTTTGTGAGGGCTTCGTGCGCGGCACGTCGCATGCGACGCCAACTATTCAGAGACTCGAACATAAGCAGGATCATCACGTGATCTTACGATCAGAACTACAGTTTACTGTGGCACTCACCGGTCGTCATAGTTCATCAGCGAAAAAAGTAGACCACCGCTAAGAATCTCCTGTGCCATGAGAAATCGGGGACGATCTGAATAGTTTGCAGAACGACGCTCGAAGATTTCGAAAGCTGATTTAAGACTGTTACACACAACCACGGGCTGTCCAGCCCCGTCGAGGTACATAATCTCTCCTGCAATGTTCGTAGAAACCTTAAGTGTCCACTTGGGTATAGAATCGGTAAAACTCACCGAAACGTTCCTTGCAATCTTTCGAAAGCAGCCAACTTTTGTCCCTTAACTGAAGGGCGTTCCCCAGGATGGGTAAACGCCGAGGACTGGGAGGCAGCTTCCTCCAAGGACTTCTGGTATAGTTAATAGCAAAGATGATGAGCAACCCGAGTATTATGCCCGCTATTGGTGTCTTGTTCCTCCACATGGCCTTGACGGTGTATGCACTCAATGGCCGTAAAAGCATGGGGTTGGAAGCCACCGCATCCGTTGCAAAGTCGGTTCTTTCAGGAGGCAGTGAAAATATACAGGTCGAGGCGTCAATGGTCCCGCGAAGCCAACCAATGGACTCCATCGCGGTAGCCAAGATGGAGTGTGCCATAAATGTCTAAAAGAACGTCTGAGCAGGCTAAGAGTTACGACCTATGCACGGGCCTTGTACCTAAGGGACGTCGCTTTCGCTTTCAGGAACTGAAAACAGGATTTGGAATGGAAAGTCACAGAAGAAATGTCCCATTTATAACTTCGCTACCTCCCAAACGGCGATGATACGCCCACTTGCTCTAGGTCCGAGTTAATCGTAACGTAACGGCACAATACGAGGCTCTGTTATGCAGCATTTGGTTCGGAAACATGTCGGCAACCGTATGGCCGCCAATGATGAATTGTGTGATGGACATCAAACATTCGCACGCTGAACGCACTCCCAGTTATGAAGGGATACGTCTGGCTTGTGTGCTGATACTTCGGGATGCTTTTGATATCATCTTTCACGAATGAATGTCAAGGTAGGTTTGTCTCCACTTTGACGGATGAGACTTTCTGCTCACAATCAATCGTTGGTCGACGGGGCTGAGCTCGGCTACACGTCCTTCGGGGTCTCTTGTTATGAAGAAACAATCACCTTGTATGGTCTATCACATGGAAGCATTTCACGGAGCGGCAAGGCGGATTATCTGTGTCAGGGAAGATCGGAATGTGTTTCATGCTTGGGCTCCAAAACGTCGCCCCAAAGAGGTATTTGAACATGAACCATTTATTATTTTTAGTCGAGGTGCCCAACAACGATGTATACCCCATGGACAACTAAGAGGCACTCACCTAGAGTGACCAAGGGTGTGATGGCAAATCTTAAGACTTATGCCCGTAAGGGTACTGAACACTGGAGATTATAAGCCTAAGGACCACGCTCCCATGCCCCATGGCGGTGGTAGCACGGACGATCAATGCGCTCACGGCAAAAGAAGAACGGTACCACTCATCGGTGTCCAACCTCACGTGCAGGTGCATTCGCGCCCCGGGAAGGTAAGGGAAGAAGAGCGACTCAGATATCAAAAGATAAAACGCAGTAGCGGAATCATTTTTACACGGTGGCAGCGAACGAAACATGATCACTCACGCATTCGTCCGCATCCTGCATTGTCAGTTGTGTCAATGCGATACTCCCTAATAAACCACACACTCTCGACCGTGCACCACCTATCCGAGGAGGGAGGTTTCACCAGAAACGCACCTGCCCTGACCGAAACCCCTGCTCACTACCCATCGACCATCATTCGCTCTGTATGTAAGCCCTCGCCATACGCCATGCTCTCGAAAATGACTTGCCGCCACACGGCAATGGTAAATTCTACGGCTTCCTCATCAAGAACCTGCAGGTCCATGTAAGTTTGACAAGGTTCAGTAGCTCGCATCGTACGTACCGGTTCGAGACCCTCCACGAGCTTGGCGGGGCTTTTGTGGTCTTTGAGGTGCTCGATGACGAACATTACAACGTCATCGTCGTCAAGCTCACCGAGATACTTGACCATCGACTTCTTGACAAGCGGTTCCAGCTTACGATCAATCAGTTGCTGCCGCATCCATAAGTAAACAATTGTGAGGGTAAAGTCAAACTGATCGAGCGCACCTCGGTGACTGCATCCCACCTGACCTTAGCCCTGAATAGCATTTCCCGCTCACTGGGCACAGAGTCCTTAATGTGCTCCAAACGTTCCTTAGCCTTCTCGCTGTCGTTCGCCGCACTGAAGTCAAGCATTTGGAGCGGTACCTTGCGCTTGCGTGTTGCCTCTTCCTCCTCCTCCTCCGCACCAAAAACAGCCGGTGCGGGTGCCTTCTCCTTTAAGGAACCCGCATCCGCCTTAGGCGCGGATGGTGCAAGAGAAACATTAAGCCTGACTGGAGCACCGTCATCGAGGAGCATGCCAGCTTTGCGTTGTTCTTCTGCCAGCGCCTGCAACTCGTCCATCTGGCGCGCAAGAAATGCCTCGCTCTCGCGGCGTAGATTCTCGGCCTCACGTGCTTCAAATGCGCGCATCTCGTTGTCTGCAGCTTCCTCTGCAGTGAGGCGCCGGGCGCGCTGAGTACGCCAGCGCACGCGGTCGGTGTAGAAGAGCTCGTCGGACTCGTCGTCATCCCAGATGTCGAGTCGCGCACGCATCTCCGCACGATCACGATCTTCAGCCTCACGTGTGGCGCGGTCGCGGGCGATCGCACGCTCAAGAGCTTGGATGCGGTTACGCTCACGGGGCTCGTAACGGCGTTCGCGCTGCAAGAAAATAAGTCGGGTGCGATGGGTTTCAATACAAATCCAGTGTATGGCATACGTCTCTAAACGAATTTTCTTCATCACGTCTCCTTGCCTCCTTTCGTTCTTGTTCAAGCTCTTCGTCTGTTTTCGCAGCCTTACCGGGAAGCTGCCGCTCATCGTCGCGCTCCCGGCTTCCTGCCTTGACGAACCCAACAGGTTTGGAAAAGCCCTGTTGAGGATCGTGACCAAGCGGTGCAGGTCCGCGCGTCTCGGTAGCACCCTGTGCCTTTCCCCATTCGCGTACCTTGGGACCACTTGGGGAGCCCTGCACGCTAAGGTTTGGTACGGCAGCACGGACATCACGTAGCTTCTCGCGCTCGCGCTTGGCAGCTCGCTCACGGAATTGTGCAATCTCCGAGATAACAAGCCCGCGTTGGGTTTCT
This sequence comes from Russula olivacea, assembly GCA_963926505.1. NCBI lineage: Eukaryota > Fungi > Basidiomycota > Agaricomycetes > Russulales > Russulaceae > Russula > Russula olivacea. The sequence continues at coordinate 688,755 of OZ004887.1, forward strand.
GGGAGGTCGGCTTCTTGGAGATCGTGTAGGTGGGGTGGGATTACGTAGCGTTCTTTGTCCAGTAAGCCTTTGTTGGCGGCCTCTTGGGAGACGCGGTTGATGTCATTGATAAGCTCATGTACCCGGGTCTTGGCTTTTTGCGATGCCTCCTCGTCCACCTATTACAAGTTAAAAAGGTCAGAACGATAGATTAAAACAGGTGATAAAGACGCAGAGCACCCCCAAGGCAGCATATTCATCCTGTCATCTGACCCGGACACATATGCGCCATATGGGCTACAACGGGGAATAGTTAGATCAGAAGTGTAGTGACGACGCACGTTTGTTTGCATTCGCTGGGCCTGATAAGCGTCAAGGAATATCCTGGTCTTTTCATCCGCTTTGATCTGATGAGCGATATCAAACGCTGTATTCTACAAAAAGGCGAGTACGCACCAGCAATTTCTTGCTCACACAACCATCCTCCAATGCAGGTAGCTCAACATTATTTAAAAGTGCCATTGCTCGCAGCGCACCGTCGGGATCCTCAAATTCGGCAAATCCAAAGCCTTGGGGTTTATTTGCGGGTGTGATCAACCGCTTGAAAGACTTGACACTCCCGCAGGCCTGTTACATTCTTTCAGCTAAACTTAAAGGTAGTAGTGGGGGAAAGCGCACGGTAAGGAGGTCATTAAGGAAATTATCTGTAATTCCACCTGATATTGAACCGACAAAGAGTGATATTTGCTTCTGAGCTTGGGGAGGCACAAAGCTCTGAACATGCATTTGTTGTTGCTGCTGCTGTTGCTGCTGCTGCTGTGCAAGAGCCGATATTGAGGGGCCTTGTCCGTACGACGGCAGAGGAGGACGCAGACCAAGTCCTAGCCGGTTGGGCTGCATTGTTGTTGCTATTGATTAGGACGGGTTTTCACCTGCTACACGCATTCATAAGCTACATGGAAGGAGCAAAAAACAACAATTCCTTGAGCTCACACTCCAATTTTAGGTCTTAAGGGTGTGGTCGCGCGTGTACGGTGGGGGAGGACAAACAAGTAGCAGGGGACAAGGACGTGAGCCGAGTGCCACTGCGTGCGTGAGAAATGCAGGCTATCCGGTCAGATAAAAATAAGAAAGTCTTCGTAGGTATGGCAATATGGCCGAGCGGTCTAAGGCGCTGGAATCAGGCTCTGCCATATCCAGTCCGAAAGGGCGTGGGTTCGAATCCCACTGTTGTCAAATTTTTCCTCATCACGACAACTGTGTCTAGGTTCATGCACGCGTTCTTGGCCCCCCACAGGTTCAAGTGCTAGCCATTAAGCTAATTGCAGTACCCTACGGGAATTTACAAGAAAATCAAGTTTGGCGGACCCCGACCACCGAACTGTGGGAGAGGATGGCTTGGCTGTTTTTATAGGTGTTCCAGAGCTCATCATATGCATACTACTTGACAACATCACGTCCGTTTGCCTTCGCATCCCAGTATGCCCGGCATCCCTTTGCTCGCCTTCTTATCGATCGCGAGCATTGCCCTGTGAGTTACAGGTGCCACCTTCTCCCTTCACAGCCCATACAATTGCTCCCTCGCCTCGACTGCAGCCGCGGCATCTCGGAGAACTGCCGTGCCATCGGAGCCACACAAAGGGCGTCCCCCTGCGCTTCGGACATACCTATGTCGCTCTCATCCTTCACTGGGCTCTCCATGATGAAAGTGATGATCTGTGGAGCGGCTTCCTCTCACCAAGTGTTCGGAAGGGTCATCAAGTTCAACGACCTAGAAAACTAAGACCGGGTTATGTTGTTCATCAGTAGAAAAGGCCGTGCTTTTGAGCATGGTTATGTAGACTTGTCTAGTCACTTCGGAGATTTAGAAAGTGATGAAAATCGAGGTAGGACAAAGATGATTCATCGTTAGGGAAATTTGGCGGCTTGAAAGTATGATCATGGTGGTTGCAAAGCTGGATGACTCTGAAAATCAAGCTAGATCGGCAGTTGCTGTCCGGTGTACTGTACGACAGCCGCGGTCCTCCCAGGTGCACGTGACTTACAGTTGGCTCCTGCTGGCCGTATTAATCTGTACGTGTTGGCGCCGACAGCGATGTTCCTGAAACCTCTTTCGATTTCGCTGGTTCTTGTAGGCGCCGCTGTCGCCTCTGTAAACCTACATGTACAAGACTCTGATTTACTCTCTGTGAAAGCCCAAACTCCAGTGTTCTCCACACAAACTGAGGTGATAAGCTCCTAGGTTGATCTTCTGTTCCGCGCTGATACCTTGTAATTGAAGTTCGAACCTGTTGGACAGCTCAGTGCTATCAAATATGACCAATGGACTATCCTGCGTCATCCTGTCTTTCCGAAGTACAGCGCAAGGATCAAACAGACAGACTTCTGTGACACTACAGTGAAGTGAGTGTCGCCCGCGTGTACTATCCGAGGCTCTGACGTGTCCATTCTAACTACTATCTAGGGCGTATACAGGTTACATCGATTTTCAGGCAAAACACTTGTTCTTCTACTTTTTTGAGAGTAGGAATCACCCGGATAAGGACGATGTGATCTTTTGGACAAATGGGGGTGAGATTATTTATCCCATCTTTAAGCTTTGTGTCCTGTATGACATACCGGGACCTTATATGCCTCTTAAACATCTGTCTTGTTCTGTATCACACTGAGAGTCTATTTTTAGGTCCTGGTTGTTCTTCGTCTCTTGGACTTTTCATGGAATTAGGTACAGGCATACGAATTCTCTCGATTTGGCAATCGCATATATCTGAAATTTAGGACCCTGTCGAGTCACCAATGCAACCGACGATCCAACATTTTTCCAAAAATCATGGAACAGCAACGCCAATGTCTTCTTTGTTGACCAGCCCATTGGTGTTGGCTTCTCATACGCCGAGCATGGCCAGTCAGTTGTATGCGATGTCCTCATGCACATGATGCACTTTTGTTTTTCTATATTTCTTATCACTGCTCACAGAGTACCTCCGAGGAAGCAGCCCGGGATATAGCTGCGTTCGTCGCAATCTTCTTTGAGAATTTTCCCTCCTTTAAAGGGCGCGCCTTCCACATGGCAGGCGAATCGTACGGTGTATGCACCTATTTGTCATGCATATATTGGCCCTCGCTGAAGAACTCGCCTGCAGGGACGGTATATACCACTCTTTGCCTCTGCGGTCTATGACCAGAATGCCATGCTCGTCAGAAAGAGCCTGACGCCGATTAATCTTACATCAGCCATCATTGGTATGTACAGCGAAGCACGCACCGCTGATTTTGCCGACTCCAGCTCTCCTCAGGCAACGGAATTACGGATCCTTTCACGATGATAGACGGATACTATTCTATGACATGTACCCCCGCCACTGTGCCCCCAGTACTGGACATTAGGTTGGCCTTATGTTCAGCACCGTTTTAGGTCCTCATTCATTTTTTCAGCACTTGCATTCGTATGAAGAAGGCCGTATGTTCTATTTGTTCGTGTTTGAATTGGGGAGTCTAAGGCCATCCTCGTCAACTAGCTCCCCAGATGCAAGCAATGGGCCAAGGACGCATGCATTGATCAGTACGACGAAATGAACTGTAGGGCTGCCTCTGTCTTCTGTTCCGCCGAGCTTTCAGATCCATATTTTGCCACTGGTTTGTCCACATCTGTCCACCTTATCCGTTGGCATCTTAGACGTACATAGGGCTCAACTACTACGACATCAGTCGTCCTTGTGGTAACCCTGAGAGCTTATGTTACCCAGTGATCAGGTACGACTTTTTAGAACTTGAACACCCACGCCATTCTATTCCTCAATGTTTATACGCTTCCTCACGTAGGGTTATCTCCCACTTCCTTAATCGACCAGATATCCGCACGACGCTCGGAGTCGACCCGCACGTCCCTGAGAAATTCTCAGCCTGTTCGCATACAGTCGGGATGGCATTCAACGCCGCACAAGACGGGTTACACAGCTCAACGGACTATGTCAGTGCACTGCTGGCGCGCCGGGTGCGCGTGCTCATCTACGTCGGGACGTACGACTGGATATGTAACTGGATTGGAAACGAGGCGTGGACCCTCGCGCTCGAGTGGCATGGCCAGCAGGACTTTGCGGCGCTCCCGCTGCGCGAGTGGAAGGTCGATGGACATGTGGTGGGCAAGACCCGCAGCGCGCATGGCCTCACGTTTGCCACTGTCGACGCGGCAGGTCATATGGTAAGTTTTTCTTTTCACAATTCTGTCTCCCTCTCTTGGGTTTCATTTGTTCCCTTTCCGGACTAACTGGTAAGTTGCAAGGTGCCATATGACAAGCCGGCGGAAGCACTCGCACTTATTAATCGCTGGCTTGCGCTGAAGGAACTCTAACGGGACCCTCGTAATGGGTGCGTATATGTAGGGATACCTGGTGGAGAACCAAAGGAAGCTCTGGGTATGATGGAAGATTGAATTTTATTATTCTCTCATACAGGTAGAGAGATGTGATTTATGTCCCCCTTGATCAAAAATTCTCAAGTGAGGGGATTTGGGTTGTCAAAAATTATCGTTATTTGAGGAAGAAGCGCAACTGAGAGACGACACGAACTCACCTGCATCGATTCCTAGTCCCATCTGACAAGTGCCTCTCATAGCGCCTCCATCGTCTCGAACCACCAAGGCTACAAGGCTACCTTGCTCGATCATTGCTTCTGCGCCAGCGACAACAGCCTCCTTTCGACTTCCTCTTCCTTTCCGTGCCATTACTTCATTCTCTTGACGCCGCTTGACATGCCCTGCCGTATTCCAGTGATTACACCCACAACAATACCGAGAACAACACGTGAAAAAGGGGTTAGCAGTTTTAGCTTGTGAGCGAAAGAAGGTAATAATATAACCGGCCCGCGGACATTAAGCCGATGGCATTGGCGAGGGCCGGACCGGCGACCGGCAACCGGCGATCACTCGGCGACCTCGGCTCGGCCAATGACCGAGTCTTCCTTGAACTCGGCAAGTTGAAGCTGCACTCGGCCGCACTCCGAATGATACCATGTCCGACAGTGGTCGCATTGCAGTCCTTTCCGTAGCAATTGCAGAGAATCTCACCACAATCACAATTGGCAAAGAACTTCACGAGCAGTCTTCGCCGCCGTGCAGTGGCGGGCACACACGGGCGGATCATTTAAATAAATTTGGAGAATAAAGTTACCAATGCCGCATGGACATTTGCAAACTACTTGTATCAAAATCGCTTACGTGCGTCATATTGACTCGGCTGGTTTAATGATCCGTCTTATTGTACAGTACGGACTCCGTGTTGCGGGGCGGGGGATGAGCCAGGCTACAGTACTGTAACTTATGATGCGGCCGACTCACCCGGATCGGATTCACCGGGTGCTCCTTGGCGTCTGTCTTGGCATCAGAGCGCCCAGCATCTGGCATCAGTTTGAAGTTGCTTCCTTGTCGTTCCCTCCGCTCTAGATCTCTCAGCTCGAGAATGCTGACCAGATATTTGAAGGAGAATTTCTTTTCTGGCCAGTAAAATGGGACCGACGCTCTTGCCTACTAGTACGCTTGCACAAGGCGTGGTTTCGTGCCTCTCCCTTCATGTGTATCACGAACCAGCCCAACGCCATTTGTCTTACTACCCTTCGGCTTCTTGCCCAATTACCAAACTTCTTGAAGGCCGAGCAAAACGTCTTATTATGATATGGTTAGACTAGTGGATTATGCTGTGTCCTCCGAGTCAATGAAATGCACCGCATTTTAGGTCAAATGCGGTCCAATACGCTTCACACCTGGTTACCACATGCACTGCAGTTGTATTGTATTGGATTCGGCGAAATGAGGACGGAGTCGCGTATATAATGGGAGCCGTGTCCGAGCAGCCCGACTGAAAAGGGTCTTAATGCCGTAAATAATATTTGCAGAATTAGTACCAAGTTAAGTTACTCTATCATTCAGGCTATCATTCAAATCGGCGTAGTTGCGACTGTATTGAGACATCGACTCATTTACAGTAATCCGGGCGGTCATAGGACATGCAGTATAGGCGGCCGAATCATCGTAGGGCGCGTCAAATCATCATAGGGCGCGACGAAGGCTGTGTGTGCCAGTGCTGTGTGATGGAGTTTACCTCGTATAAAATCGCAGCAGAGTGGGTAAAATCAAAGCAAACCTCCCTTGACTGGACGCCGACTACTCATCGATGAGCTCACCACGGTATGTCAAGAGGGTTTCACTCACCGAATTACCAGCGTAGCTAATAATGTCTTCAATAGCGTTGCTCGAGAGCGTCACCATCACCCAGTGATTCAAGTCTCCCCACCATCATTACTTAACCGCCTATGGACATCGGTCCGTCCAAAGAAGAAGAAAGAAGGCTCGTTGACAGTAAAAAATCAAGCACATCCGAGTCGCATCAAGCGTCGCTTTACTCGTAAGACTCTAAAGAGGCCCAAGAACGACCCACATCGATCCATTTCTTCTGCGCGACACCTTGTCGCCGATATTGGCCAGATGACCAAAGACATACCCCCCGACGATGCCCTTCCACGTCAGCGTATGCCTTTTACGCGAAGCCCCGCAATAACTGCTGACCAGTGTGATACAGGCCGGGTGACAATCGACATGCTCCCCGAGGATGCTCTTCTCGTAATATTTGGCTTTTATATGGATGGCTCTGGGTCGAAAGCCACTTTGATGAACGGATGGCATACCCTGGTGCACGTGTGTCAAGAATGGCGAAACGTCGTCTTTCGGTCACCACATTGCCTGAATTTGCAACTTCAGTGCACACTCAGGACGGATGTGAAGAGGATGCTGGATGTCTGGCCACTCTTGCCCATCGTTATTCACCACTTTGGCCTCACAACTTCGGAGTGGGGAATGCATAACGTCGTTACCGCTCTCAAGCACAATGATCGTGTTTGTCAAATCGCACTCGAACCTATTCCAGGTTGGAAATGGGGAAAATTCATGGCGGCGATGAGCCATCCATTTCCGGCACTGACGCACCTGCGGCTTAAATCGGATGATGAACGTGAAACGCCGTCCGTTGCTCCCGATTCATTCTTGGGAGGATCCACACCACATTTGCGGTTCCTCTGGTTGGAACACATTCCATTTCCGGGATTACCGAAACTTCTTTTGTCCACCACAGACCTCGTCGAGCTTCGACTTTGGGAAATTCCCCATTCTGGGTACATCTCACCCGACGCGATGGTCACGTGCCTCTCCGCATTGACAAGGCTCGAAAAACTTGACCTCGAATTCGAATCCCCTCGATCTCGTCCAGACCGGGAAAGCCAGCGTCCATCTTCATCGACACGCTTCGTTCTCCCTGCCCTCGCCCGTTTTTGGTTCCGAGGGACCAGCGAATACTTGGAGGATCTCGTGGCCCGTATTGATGCCCCCCTACTCCACGGCTTCTTTATAGGCTTCTTCCATCAACTAATATTCGACACTCCACAGCTCGCCCAATTTATCAGTCGTACCCCGACGCTCAGGTTACACAATCAACCACAGATGTGCTTTTCTGATTGGGGCGCTAGTGTAATATTTCTACGGGCAGGGACATCTGACAGGGCGCTCCAGTTGGGAATCTTGTGCGGACAGTCGGATTGGCAGCTTTGCTCTCTGGCGCAAGTCTGCACCTCGTCCTTTCCTCATGCCTTCATTCCCACGGTGGAACACCTCTCGGTCCTCGAGGAAACACTTTCGCCACCTCATTGGCAAGACGATATCGAGAACAGCCAATGGCTGCAACTTTTACACCCATTTACCGCTGTGAAGAATCTCTACCTTTCCAAGGAATTTGCACCACGTATTGTACCCTCCCTTCAAGCTCTCGTCGGAGGAAGAGCGACAGAAGCATTACCCGCTCTGCAGAAACTTTTTTTGGAGGATCCATCAAGACCCGTCAAGAAAGCCATTGGGAAGTTCGTTGCAGCACGACGGCTCTCCGATCATCCCATAACCATTTCCCAGTGGGAGAGAGAAGGAGAAGGACGTCACGGTGATGGAATGGTGATTAATCAGGTTTCTATGATTGATTACGCCTATACTCTATCCCATTTACTGTAAACGTTCGGCGCCTTGCCCCCTTCATCTTTCTCAACACTCATTCATTTGGTTCCTGTGATTCTGAGACATTAAATTATTCATAGCATTTTCACATCATCATGGTCTTATTCCTCATTCATTTTGTTATGTCGTAGGATGGAGGCAAATGGATTTCGAACTACGTCATCGCCGCCATCGACTACAGTTGAGCTCAAATGGTCCCCTGACTACTAAGTACTCAAAGTACCCAAGCTCAGGTCCACAGTTTACATGAGCTCGTAATAAGGTGTTGGCTATGGTATTGTATCTTGGCACTGTATTCAGGTTGTCATCGGCGGACCCATTCGGGATGGACGCCCGGGAGACATGGATCTTCTACAGGCTGCTCAGTTCCTTTTACAGTACTAGTGGTACTCACCTGCTCATCTCCCCCAGGCAGCCGCGATTCAAAGCACTAACCCTAACCCTGCCGTACAGCCTACCGTGGCCTCATGTAGCGTAAACCGTGTATGAGTTTTCTACAGCTAAATCGAAAATTGTAGACGTCGGGAAAAAATTGGGCACCCTCGCACCCGTGCTGGTGCCTGACCCAATTAGGGTAAAGTGCCGTGTGAAGCTTATTAAGCTTATTGCCCAATGCCCACCGTTGAGTCCACTGTGTGTAGTCCAGTGTGCAATAGATGCTATCTCAAGTGTTCAGGCCCAAGTTCCGAGCAGGTAGTATATAAGAGGCACTAGGATGATTCTTGCAGCTTGAGCTCTTGACTAGTACTGTACACTGCTAGTGGTATAGCACTCAATCCAAAGATTCCAAACAACTCATGCACTGGCGTTGCGAGGTACCTCCTCGGAGGTGGACCCATGCCTCCTCCTACACCTTAAGACCTTGCACTAGCTTGGTTACACAGAGCTCTCGATGGAGGACACCAGGAGATGGTAGAGGCGAGGGTGTCGGAGCCTGGCTTGGGATTGAGTACACAGTTTGGCTTTGGGGACATGCACTTGAAAGTGCCTTTGAGGTCACCCATTTATTTTCGGGTCCTTGACTGTTGGTATTGCGTGCACATCGAGCTTGCGTGGGATGGAGGTGCCTTTGAGCACCCATGAAATGCGAATCTTCTGGCCAAGCCGATGTGTTGCAGTCACGGTGGCTGGTGGCCGACTCCGAGTCTTACCTGTTTTAGCTAGGTTACGTGAGGCTGCCCCTGTGTGAAATTTCTGGCAAACGTCTACAATTTTCGATTTAGCTGTAACACCGCAGGTTTAAGTCTAATGTCTGGTCACGAGACTACAATCCTTTGGCCCTCTTTAGACCGCAGATCCCTGCACCGATGGGTTCTCAGCGGTATGTCAAGGGGAATTATCATTGCATTGACCGATAACTGACAAATGTCTTAAATAGCCGTGCTCGAAAGCGTTTCCATCTTCAGTTCTCCCCAGCATACCCCACCCTCGGCTCACCATCATCTCATGGGCCCTCAGGGTCATCAACGCTGATAGATGGTAGCTTGCAACGCTCCGAGTCGCTGATCGAAGGGGACGATGTACATTCCTGGACTTGGAACGAACGAACAGGACGAAAACGAAGTACTTTTTTTGCCCAACTTGAAAGTCCTACAACAACTGACTGGTGCAATGTAGGCCGGATGACAATCGACATTCTCCCCGATGATGTCCTCCTGGAGATATTTGATTTCCTTGTGATCAAATCCAACGGGTTCGAAGCGGAAGACTGGTGGCGTACACTGATGCACGTGTGTCGGGAATGGCGGAACGTTATATTTGGGTCACTGCATCGCCTGAATCTGCGACTCGTCTGTTCAGACGGGACGCCTGTGAGAGAGATGCTGGATGTCTGGCCACCGTTACCCATCGTCATACATCATTTTGCGCTCCCAAAGTCGGGTGGTGATAACATTATTGCGGCGCTCGAGCACAACAACCGTGTATGTCAAATCACACTGAAACTCGATCCGCAATGGGAAAAGGTCCTGGCTGCAATGCAAAAGCCATTCCTGGCGCTAACAGATCTGATACTTTCTTCTGATATTGAAATAGCCCCGGTCGTCCCAGATTCGTTCATGGGCGGATCTGCGCCACGTCTGCACGATCTCCGGCTGGAACGCGTTCCAATTCCAGGATTACGGAAACTTCTTTCGTCCGCCACTGACCTTGTCCATCTCACCCTTCGCCATATTCCCCATTCCGGGTACATTTCACCCGAGGCGATCGTCACATGTCTCTCCACGTTGCCAAGGCTTGAAACGCTCTGTCTGGAATTCGAATCGCCTCTATCTCGCCCAAATCGTGAAAGCCGACGACTGCCCCCACCCACTACTCTGAGTCGCTCGGTTCTCCCCGCCCTCATAAAGTTGCACTTCACTGGGGCCAGCGAATATTTGGAGGACCTCGTGGCCCGCATCGATTCTCCTCTACTCGACTGTTTGGATATAAGATTATTCCATCAGCTCATATTCGACACTCCACAGCTTATCCAGTTCATCAGTCGCACACCAACGCTCAAAGTACTCGATAAAGCTCGTGTGGACTTCTCCGATTTGCACGTCATTGTCACATTCCCAAAAACATCTTCCAGCTACTACCTCACGTTGAAAATCTTATGCAGACAACCAGAGTGGCAGCTTTCGTCTATTGCACAGATCTGCACTTCATCCTTTCATCAGTCTCTCGTTCACATGGTGAAACGACTCACCATCCGCGAGAGAAGTTATTCGAAACTGGAATGGCAAGACGACATCGAAGACAGCCAATGGCTGGAACTTTTACATCCATTTATGGCTGTGAATGATCTCTACCTCTCCAAGGAATTTGTGCCACGTATCGTGCCATCCTTTCAAGAGCTCGTCGGAGGAAGGACAACAGAAGTGTTACCCGCCTTGCAGCTTCTTTTCTTGGAGGAACTTCCCCCATCGGGACCTCTCGAGGAAGCTATTGAAATGTTCGTTGACGCACGACAGCTCTCCAATCACCCTGTAGCCGTTTCTCAGAGGAGAATCACAAAACGGTAAGTAGTTTGAGGAGGACAGAGCATGTAGGCGGGGCGGATGTTGGCTGTGGCAAGCCAATAATAGACACATGTGCATATATTTCGTATCAGACATCATGCATCATAAGTTAGGACACTCAAGTCACCTTCTCTACATATGAACGGATCGAACTCTAATTATTGCGAGTGAATATCGATGAATGTTCACAAACGAGTACAAAATGATAATACAGATTCGTTCTCCGACAATTTCTTCATCACCGTATAAGTTAGTTCTCGCATCTCCCCGTCTTTTCTTACAAAAACCCGATGCTGTGTGAAGAGTCCCTAAATGCATCAGAATATCACCAAAAATTTCGAACTTTCCCTTCACTTACTCCATCAACAGGTTTTAACACTGAGACGGGTGCACGCCCCTGATTGGACCATCGGCCTGGTGCCCGCGAAGCGAGCAAGCCAGCCACTGCTGTGACGATCCTTTATATAACCCTGGGCCGGCAGACGAGTATACGGTAGACAGCGCACCCCACTGGCAAGTCACCCCTCCTCGGGGACCCAGCCAGGTCGACAATCACAACCAGCAGATTGCTTGACCCTCCTGCCAGTGACGCGCAGCCGTGTCCACCTCCCTTACTACAAATCTCAAGACTACAACATGTTCGCTCAAATGGCCTGCTGATTGTGTGGATGACCTGCGCCTCTAATTTATCAGAAATGCTAATGCTCACTCGAGGTAACTCATCTTTTCTAATCCACCAGGAGGACACCATCCAGCACGCCGACTGTAGCCACCACCGCCCTTATCGATAACCGTCCACACCGCCCACCCAACCTGTTACTCCCTAACCTCCCTCCCCCTCCAGAGCTCGCACACCACACGCGCTCTCACCTTATCTTTCCCAGGCCAGACAAGATACGCATCAACGCCATGCGGCGGGCGAATGAGCTCCATCACGACCCACGCTGGACGCCCCTGCTGTACCGATACATAGACATGAACATCGTCATGGGTGACGTCTGCAAACCATCGATTGCGATTCGCCCGAGCTGGGGGTGATGGCCGCGTGCTAGTGCTACGGCTGGTAACGTTGGCTCAGTGTACAACAGAAACAAAAGACGCTTCAGCGCACGCATCAGCCTGGGTGCGAAGCGTACAGCGCAGATTTGTGAACTAAATAGATCAGGGTAGGGGACCAGAATGCGGAAGTCTCGCTGCCAAAGTCGCAACGCAGCAACGCCAGCAGTAAATAACGAAGCCACGTGGCGCGGGCGGGAACCGGACTGTTGGCCTTCACTTCCTTACCATGCAACTCGGAATTACCATGCAGAACTAAGAATAATTATGAGGGCTAGGAGGGCTAGGAACTCAGTCACCTCGGACCTGCACACTATCGTCTCGTCCTTTTTCCTCCTTCAAGTGATGCGGGGCCACCCCGCCCCATTAACAGTGAGCTTATTTTTCTGGTCTATGCCCCGCAGCCTGAGTGTTGACTCATATCCAGACCACTGCTGTTCCGGTACTGCAATGACGATTACTTCGGCAGTTGTGTATCTGCCACTTTGGGTGTCGTAAATATGGTGCCGACACTATGGATGTTTGGAGAGAATGCCGCAGGGCATTTGCAGGCTACTCGTACGAAATCTTCTGCGAGTGGGTACTATTTCAGTTTGGTAAGGGGACTGTCTTACCGATGCTATACGATCTGACATTATTCTGACACGACCAGGGAGCATAATTCCGTCTTGGTACCACTCTCGAAACTTGCATTATCACTGTTTTCATTCAAAAAAACGCCTAATCCATGGCTTCTGATCGTCTTCTTCCACTACTCACAACTCGCGGAAATCTTGCGTCCGAACGTTTCAAAGATATTTTTTTCCTCTGGCCAGTAGGGTGAGATTTACACGTGCGCAAGGCGTGGTTTCGCGTTTCCCCCCTTCGTTGGTATCGTGGATCTGCCTAACGCTGCCATATTGCTACTCTTTGCTTCCTTGCCAGATTACCAATTCGTCAACGTGGACGTGTACAGTCACACCTCGGGCAATCAAGCGCACTGAGCGGTTGCAGTTGCCCAGGGTCCAGGGTGTGGCCACGAGACGAAGGGTTAGTACGGCAGGGTTAGGGTTAATGCTTTGTATTAAACTGCCGCTAGCTCCAGAGCAATCCTTTGGCCCTCAGACTCCAGATCCACACCGATGAGTTCTCAGCGGTATGTCACTTGGGGGAGTTATCACATTGACAAATAACTGACAAATGTCTTAAATAGCCGTGCTCGAAAGCCTCCCCATCTTCAGATCTCCCCAGCATACCCCGCCCTCGGCTCTCCATTATCTCATGGTCAGCCTGGGTCATCAACGCAGATAGATGGTAGCTTGCCAGGTTCCGAGTCGCTGGCCAAAAGAAAGGACGCACGGAACAAACGAACAGGACGAAATCGAAGTACGTGTTTTTGCTCAAATCCTGCAACAACAACTGACTGGCGCAATGTAGGCCGGAAGACAATCGACATTCTCCTCGATGATGTCCTGCTAGAGATATTTGATTTCCTTGTGGGCGAATTCAACGGGTTCGATGCGGAAAACTGGTGGCGTACACTGGTGCACGTGTGTCGAAAATGGCGGAACGTTATATTTCAGTCACCGCATCGCCTGAATCTGCAACTCGCCTGCTCAGACAGGACTCCTGTGAGAGAGATGCTGGATGTCTGGCCACCGTTGCCCATCGTCATACATCATTTTGCGCTCCCAAAGTCGGGTGGGGATAACATCATTGCGGCACTCGAGCGCAACGATCGTGTATGTCAAATCAGAATGAAACTCGATCCGCAATGGGAAAAGGTCTTGGATGCAATGCAAGAGCCATTCCCGGCGCTAACACATCTGGTACTTTCTTCCGATATTGAAGTAGCTCCGTTCATCGGCGGATCTGCACCACGTCTGCAAGATCTCCGGTTGGTACGCGTTCCAATTCTAGGATTACCGAAACTTCTTTTGTCCGCCACCGACCTTGTCCATCTCATCCTTCGCCGTATTCCCCATTCCGGGTACATCTCACCCGAGGCGATCGTAACCTGTCTCTCCACGTTGCAAAGGCTTGAAAAGCTTTATCTGGGATTCGAATCGCCTCGATCTCGCCCAAATCGTGCAAAGCGATGTCCGCCCCCACTCACACGCTCTGTTCTCCCCGCCCTCATTAAGTTGCACTTCACTGGGGTCAGCGAATATTTGGAGGACCTCGTGGCCCGGATCGATTCACCTCTACTCGACTTTTTGGAAATAGTATTGTTCCATCAGCTCATATTCGACACTCCACAGCTCATCCAGTTCATCAGTCGCACCCCAATGCTTGAAGTACACGATCAAGCACGCGTGGAATTCTCCGATCTGCATGTCAGAGTCACATTCCCGAAAAAAACATCTTCTAGTTACCACCTCGAGTTGAAGATCTTATGCAGACAGCCAGAGTGGCAGCTTTCGTCTATTGCGCAGATCTGCATCTCATCCTTCCCCTTGTCTTTCATTCACATGGTGGGACGACTCTCCATCCGCGAGAGAAGTTATTCGAAACTGGAGTGGCAAGACGACATCGAAGACAGCCAATGGCTGGAACTTTTACATCCATTTACGGCTGTGAAGGACCTCTACCTATCCAAGGAATTTTCACCACGTATCGTGCCATACCTTCAAGAGCTCGTCGGAGGAAGAACAACAGAAGTGTTACCCGCCCTGCAGAAACTTTTTTTGGGGGAAATCCATCCATCAAGACCCGTCAAGAAAGCCATTGGGAAGTTCGTTGCTGCACGACAGCTCTCCAATCACCCTGTAGCCATTATAGTCACAGAACGGTATTGAGAAGGACACAGCGTGTGGGTGGGGGCGGATATTGGCAATGGCAAGAACTCTCAAGTCACGTGCTCAACCAAAAGATGGACCGCACTGTGGAAATGTTCGACCCGGCGGACCAGTATAGCCACAGCGCACAGCGTCACTGACAAGTCACCCCGGGGGCCCAACCATCTCGACAGTCGCAACGCCAGCAGATTGTTCGACCCTGCTGCCAGTGACGCACAGCCACGGCCACCCCCAGTCTCATCGCCCTATCGACTTCCGCTTGCTACAAATCTCCTGATACAAACACTACATTATTACACTACGTTCACTCAAATGGCCTGCTGATTGTGTGGATAACTTGCGCCCGTGGACGAAGGAGGGTAATGCGATGAGGAGCAAGCCGAAGAGGAGCGACCAGGTGCCCGAGGAACAAGCGTGGCAAAAAAGGTTCACTTACTGACGATGACAAAACTGCGAGCGGAGTAGACTAGGCATGGGAGATTAAACTGGGAAGGGATGGCATACTAAGCTGCGGCGGGTATGGATTAGGATGTGCACAGTTAGAAAGACATGCAGGGCAAGGAATGGAAAAGTGAGGGCTACCACAAACTGGGATGGATCACCATCTGAGTTGAATAAGACTTCGAGGTGTCGTCCCAAAGCACTAACCCTAACCCTGCCATACAGCCTACTGCTTTGGCCTTGTGGCTGCCTCAGCGCACGGTGCACATACGTCTCGCGTCAACGTCCCTCGACTGCCGACGCAAGACGAACTCACCGATCTTCTCCCTTTCCGCGCTCTCTCGTTTCCTACCCTCAGACGAGGTGGCTCCGGAGCAATCCTTTGGTCCTCTGACCCTTGATCCCTACCGATGAGCTCTCAGCGGTATGTCAAGGCTGAGGGGAATTCTCACATTGACCAATAACCGACAAATGTCTTAAATAGCGGTGCTCGAAGGCCTCCCGATCTTCAGGTCTCCCCAGCATACCCCGCCCTCGGCTCACCATCATCTCATGACCACTCTGAGTCATCAACGCAGATAGATGGTAGCTCGCAAGGCTCCGAATCGCCGACCGAAGGGAACGATGTACGTTCCTGGACTTGGAACGAACGAACAGGACGAAATCGAGGTACCCTTTTTGCCCAAAATCCTGCAACGACAACTGACTGTCACAATGTAGGCCGGATGACAATCGACATTCTCCCCGATGATGTCCTCCTAGATATATTTGACTTCCTTGTGGTCGAATACAACGGGTTCAAAGCGGAAGACTGGTGGCGTACACTGGTGCACGTGTGTCGAAAATGGCGGAACGTTATATTTCAGTCACCGCATCGCCTGAATCTGCGACTCGTCTGTTCCGACAGGACGCCTGTGAGAGAGATGCTGGATGTCTGGCCGCCGTTGCCCATCGTCATATATCATTATGCGCGCCTAAATTCGGGCGGGGATAACATCATTGCGGCACTCGAGCACAACGATCGCGTGTGTCAAATCACACTGAAACTCGACCCGCAAATCTTGGATGCAATGCAAGAGCCATTCCCGGCGCTAACACGTCTGGTACTTTCTTCTGATATTGAAATAGCCTCAGTTGTCCCAGATTCGTTCATGGGCGGATCTGCACCACGCCTGCAATATCTCCTGTTGGAACGCGTTCCAATTCCTGGATTACCGAAACTTCTTTTGTCCTCCACCGACCTTGTCCATCTCATACTTCTCCGTATTCCCCATTCCGGGTACATTTCACCCGAGGCGATCGTCACCTGTCTCTCCACGTTGCCAAGGCTTGAGAGGCTTTATCTGATATTCGAATCGCCTCGATCTCGCCCAAACCGCGAAAGCCAACGTTTGCCCCCACTCACTCGCTCGGTTCTCCCCGCTCTCATTAAGTTACACTTCACTGGGGCCAGCGAATATTTGGAGGACCTCGTGGCCCGGATCGATTCTCCTCTACTCGATTGTTTGGAAATAAGATTGTTCCATCAGCTTATATTTGACACTCCACAGCTCATCCAGTTTATCAGTCGCACACCAACGCTCAAAGTACTCGATAAAGCACGTGTGGACTTCTCCGATTTGCATGTCAGAGTCTCATTCCAGAAAACATCTTTAAGTTCCACTGGCTACCATCTCACGTTGTTAATCTTATGCAGACAGCCAGAGAGGCAGCTTTCGTCTATTGCACAGATCTGCACCTCATTCTTTCCTCGGTCTTTCATCCACGTGGTGAAACGACTCTCCATCCGCGGGAGAAGTGATTCGAAACTGGAGTGGCAAGACGACATCGAAAACAGCCAATGGCTGGAACTTTTACATCCATTTACGGCTGTGAAGCATCTCTACCTGTCCAAGGAATTTGCACCACGTGTCGCTCCATCCCTTCAAGAGCTCGTCGGAGGTAGAACAACAGAAGTGTTACCCGCCCTGCAGAACCTTTCTTTGGGGGAAATTCATCCATCAAGACCCGTCAAGAAAGCCATTGAGGAGTTCGTTGCCGCACGACAGCTCTCCGATTACCCTGTAGCCATCTCTCAGAGGAAAACTCCCAGAAAAAAATCGCAAAACGGTAAGTTGCTTGAGGAGGAGCGTGTTTCGTACTCTTGAGTCACGTGCTCAACCACAGCAATCCAGCCCTCGTCACCTCCCGCACCAACTACCCAACCTAACCCTCCATAGCATCTCTTTCCCCAAACAACGCCCACCCAAAGACACCGAGTTCGCTCATCGCACGCGCGCTCCCCTCCCCGTCCTAGGCCGAGCGCAGCGGGCGAATACAACCCACGCCATGAGCCCCTGCTGCGGTATCCGTGAGGTGTTTCCTCGATAGGTGTAATTCCCGACACATCTGCGTTGGCCAATGTGCAATTCAGTAGTACAGTAATAACTCTTACTCCGAACTGTGTTTACGGGGTTAGGACGTGGACCGTGTCGATCTCTGTCACCCAAGGACGTCCACTACAGCGGCAGCTAAGCTAGGGCCGGTGGGAGTATCATTAAGAACAGAGGGAAAAGGATGCGAAGAGAAAGGGGTGTTGACAGAGAAACTCAGAGAGGGCGACAGCGAGAAGACAGCGAGGACGATGGGGACAGTAGTTCCGTGTGCGTCAAACGGCAAAGTGAGACGAGAACGAGCGCTCAGAAATGAGAGGAGAGAAGTGTTCGAGTTTGGATTTACTTGTAGTGGCTCTTCCCTCCGCACAGAATGCACAGGGTGAAATAGAAATAAAATTGTCAGTACGGAAGAGAGGGACTGAATTATAAAACTAAAAAGAGAGCGGAAAGTTTCGTCTTGCGTCGGCAGTCGCCGAGGGCCGCCGAGGCGGACGGTTTGGTGAAGGTCTGGGGTTGACGCGAGAAATGTTACGTGTACAGTAAGTGCCCCTGAGCGATTGGCGATTGCGGTTGGCGCAACCGGTTTGCGGCCATGAGGTACAGTAGGGGTTGTACGGCAGATAAGGGTTAGCACGTTAGCGCTTTGTATTAAACAGCCACCTCTGCAGCGGTGGCTCTCAATCTCAGACCCCACATACCGATGAGTTCTCGGCGGTATGTCAAGGGGAATTCTCACATGACCAATAACTGACAAATGTCTTATAGTAGCCGTGCTCGAAAGCGTCCCCATCGTCAGGTCCCCCCAGCATACCCCGCCCTCGGCTCACCATCATCCCACGGCCACACTGGGTCATCAACGCAGATAAATGGTAGCTTGCCAGGCTCCGAGTCGCTGGCCGAAAGGGATGATGCACGTTCCTGGACTGGGAACAAACGAACAGGACGAAATCGACGTACGTATTTTTGCCCCAACAAATTGTGCAACAACAACTGACTGGCACAATGTAGGCCGTAAGACAATCGACATTCTCCCCGATGATAACCTCCTAAATATATTTGATGTCTTTGTGGTCGAATCCAACGAGTTCAAAGCGGAAAACTGGTGGCGTACACTGGTGCACGTGTGTCGAAAATGGCGGAACGTTATATTTCAGTCACCGCATCGGCTGAATCTGCGACTCGTCTGTTCAGACAAGACGGCTGTGAGAGAGATGCTGGATGTCTGGCCGCCGTTGCCCATCGTCATACGTCATTTTGCGTGCCCAAAGTCGGGTGGGGATAACATCATTGCGGCACTCGAGCACAACGATCGTGTACGTCAAATCACACTGAAACTCGACCCGCAAATCTTGGATGCAATGCAAGAGCCATTCCCGGCGCTAACACGTCTGGTACTTTCTTCTGATATTGAAATAGCTTCCGTTGTCCCAGATTCGTTCATGGGCGGATCTGCACCACGCCTGCAATATCTCCTGTTGGAACGCGTTCCAATTCCGGGATTACCGAAACTTCTTCTGTCCGCCACTGACCTTATCCGTCTCGATCTTCGCCGTATTCCCCATTCTGGGTACATTTCACCCGAGGCGATCGTCACCTGTCTCTCCACGTTGCCAAGGCTCGAAAAGCTTTATCTGGGATTCGAATCGCCTCGATCTCGCCCAATCCGCGCAAGCCGACGTCTTTCCCCACCCAATCGCTCGGTCCTCCCCGCCCTCATTAAGTTGCACTTCACTGGGGTGAGCGAATATTTGGAGGACCTCGTGGCCCGGATCGATTCTCCTCTACTCGACTGTTTGGAAATAAGATTGTTCCATCAGCTCATATTCGACACTCCACAGCTTATCCAGTACATCAGCCGCACCCCTCCGCTCGACGTACACGATCAAGCACGTGTGGACTTCTCCGATTTCCACGTCAGAATCACATTCCCGAAAACATCCTCGAGCTACCACCTCTCGTTGAAAATCTTATGCAGACAGCCAGAGTGGCAGCTTTCGTCTATTGCACAGATCTGCACCTCATTCTTCCCTCGCTCTCTCATTCACATGGTGGAACGACTCTACATCCGCGAGAGAAGTGATTCCAAGCTGGAGTGGCAAGACGATATCGAAGACAGCCAATGGCTGGACTTTTTAGATCCATTTACGGCTGTAAAGGGTCTCTACCTATCCAAGGAATTTGCACCACGAATCGTGCCATCCCTTCAAGAGTTCGTCGGAGGAAGAACAACAGAGGTGTTACCCGCCTTGCAGAGTCTTTCCTTGGAGGAACTCCACCCATCGAGACCTTTCGAGGAAGATATTTGGAATTTTGTTGTCGCACGACAGCTCTCCAATCACCCTGTAGCCATTTCTCAGAGCAGAATCGCAAAACGGAAAGTAGTTTGAGGAGCAGAGCCCACCAGATGTTTGCAGGTATTTCGAATCAGAGTCAAGTGCTCAACACGCTCACGTCGATCTGCTTTCCCGTTTTGGACGAACGACCGATTGCGACCGATTGACCGATTTTGCGAGGCACGTGATACTGATTTTGACCGGGCATCGGACCGCCATTATCCGATTCTCGATTCTCGACGGGTTTGCCCTGGTTCCATACCATCATCGCGGGCACGCCCTTCTTGCGCTTGCTACTAATCCGACACTCTTGAGACACTACTCCCATCCTCTATCAAGCAGCTCCGCAACTCTGCCACGCTCGCACGGCACCAACCGCATCTGATTGAGCTCAAGGAGGAGCTCGACCATCAAGTGACGACCTGTATGACAGTACTTCAGCATTTTGGTACTCAGGCCGCTCAACGCTCAGCCCCAGTGATATCCCGTTCATATCACTGCAATTGAATATGTCAAATCAACTGTTACCTCTCGGCGCCGTTCTTGCAAGTCTCGCAGGCTCTCGCTCACATCTTCCCGCTCGAGTATCCACTTCGACAAAGCGCTCTGCATATCCACCGCCGCACGAAACTCCACAAGCCGGGATGCGAGCACATTGCTGGTACTCCTCAACCCCGTTGATCTCCTCGTCGCGTTCGCCGTTCACGCGTTGTCACCACCGTCCCAGTACAAAGGCAAACCATCGGAGTCACGGCGAGTGTGGGTAAAAGCAGCAAGGGGCCGAAATGTACCAGTGACAGCCCATAACTGACTGTGGAGATCGCCGTGTGCGAATGCGGACTATGGCGGGTATGGACTATGATGTGTGCAATTAGAAAGACAGAAGACTTCGAGTGTGTTGTCCCATGTACTGTATAATCGCCCCAGTTCTCCTTCCATTCCGTGAGAGAGCATTTTTTTTCTTATCTATATTGACAGACGATTCGACAACTCGGCGATTTTGGCAGTTGACATAGATGTCGACGATTTCTCTGAAAACCCATTCGCTGATCCCTTCTCCACCGAGAATCGGTAATGTCATGGTCGCAGGTTATGTTGGATAAGGGTCCGGGCATCAGTGGTATCGAGTATCAAAACAGAGACGGTGGTTGAGTATAAGCACAGTCATTTGACAAAAACAAGATAAAATGAAGGCTCGAGACGCGGCACCTCCGAGTCTTAGATTTAGGATTGGTGATGTAACCGTGACTGAGGAGAAAGATGATCTCGAGAGACTTGGGAATAAGAAGGTTTATGACTCGGGTCGCAAAGGATGATGAGGACGTTTGCGAGCTAGCAGATTGTGGTCTGTGTGGAGCTAGATTCGACTGTGAATCTGAATACCAACTTCAAGTTGTCGGACAGTCAGATGCGTAAGGGGTCGATGGACAAGGACTCGAACTTGAATGTGCCTCCGCGGTCTTGGGGTTGGGGGGTGCGGCCGCCGTGCGGGCGCGACGCGTATTTCCACAATTTCGAATCGTGTGACCACTACCCTGGCAGACCAGGCCGTCCGAGTCCGTCCGATCTCAGTGGTCCTGCGTGTTTACTGGTGCTTGAGCATGATGTGGGCCTACAAGCTGAGTAGCTGGTTCGTTCGCGTTCTATGTCCTTGAGTTCTAGGAAGGACTCCTTAAGTCCTTGACTCCTTGGCGATATCAATTGCATGTTGAAGGGTGCGTGAAGAAGATCCGTCCATTTTGAGCAAGTTCAAGAGCAAGTTGTTCGGAAAACCCTGGGACAGCGCAGACAAAAACGAACAAAAGGAGAGGCATACGTTCAAGTTCAAGGTTCCATCAACGCGTCAAGCTCCTTACAGTCATGACGACTTGGTGACGATGCGCCTTGAACAATGGTTTTGAGTAAAAGATCATTATCAGATAAATGAGAGTTATGGGATAGCACGACTCCAGAGTCCAGAGTCCGGAGAAAGAGGTAACCGCGTCCCCCGAGAATGCTGTCCCGGACGAGTCGTAGGAGGGTACGATGAGGTCGCATTCAATTTACTTGTAGGGCGACTTCGATATTGAATGCCCCAGTGCCGTGGTACCATACCGGTCCATGCACAAAACATCCCACATCCAGAGATCTATCTTTCTGATACAGTCCTCGTTCGGAAAACCCTGTGACCATATTACAGACCCACCTGAGATAACGCTGGATATTTTTTCTAACCGCCTTCGGTGGGAAATGATGTAATGAATGATAGGGTATCCACGTGATGTGGTACTTTAATATTAGAGCCTGAGCCTGCGGTACACTTAGTATTTTTCATCAACTCTTATCTCACTACAGTACTATTGTGACCATGGCTAGTGATTTACGAATGGCGGGGTTGAATTGAGGCATTACGAGATTTGTACCGACCTGTAACGCACATAACAACTCACAATACAGTTTATTGTGTCGTGAGGCCTCATCGGATTTTCAATATTTTAGTGATGCAGAAATAAAATTGTTAGTACGGAGAAGAGGGACTTATAAAACTAAGGAGGGCGTACGGCTGTAGCCGCATGGCGGCGGCTGCCGACAAAGCACTAACCCTAACCCTGTCGTACAGCCTACGTACTCCCTTTTGGCCTCGTGGCAGCCTCAGCGCACGCCGCACATACGTCTCGCGTCAACGTCCCTGCCTCCCCGACTGCCGACGCAAGACGAACTCACCGATCGTCTCCCTTTTCGCGCTCTCTCGTTTTCTAGGTGGCTCCGGAGCAATCCTTTGGTCTGCAGACCCTTGATCCCCACCGATGACTTCTCAGCGGTATGTCAAGGGGAATTCTCACATTGACCAATAACTGACAAATGTCTTAAATAGCCGTGCTCGAAAGCGTCTCCATCTTCAGTTCTCCCCAGCATACCCCGCCCTCGGCTCACCATCATCTCATGGCCCCTCTGGGTCATCAACGCAGATAGATGGTAGCTCGCAAGGCTCCGAATCGCCGACCCGGGCCGAAGGGGAACGATGTACGTTCCTGGACTTGGAACGAACGAACAGGACGAAATCGAGGTACGTTTTCCTCCCAAAATCCTGCAACAACAACTGACTGGCGCAATGTAGGCCGGATGACAATCGACATTCTCTCCGATGATGTCCTCCTAGAGATATTTGATTTCCTTGTGGTGGTCGAATTCCACCGGTTCGAAGCGGAAGACTGGTGGCGTACACTGGTGCACGTGTGTCGAAAATGGCGGAACGTTATATTTGGGTCACTGCATCGGCTGAATCTGCGACTCGTCTGTTCAGACAAGACGGCTGTGAGAGAGATGCTGGATGTCTGGCCACCGTTGCCCATCATCCTCAGACATAATTTTGCGCGTTCAAAGTCGGGTGGTGATAACATTATCGCGGCACTCGAGCTCAATGATCGTGTATGTCAAATCAGACTGAAACCCTATCTACAATGGGAAAAGGTCTTGGATGTACTGCAAGAGCCATTCCCGGCGCTAACGCACCTGATACTTCTTTCCGATGAAATAGCTCCGGTTGTCCCAGATTCGTTTATGGGCGGATCTGCACCACGCCTGCAAGATCTCCAGTTGGAACGCGTTCCAATTCCGGGATTACCGAGACTTCTTTTGTTCTCCACCGACCTTGTCCATCTCACCCTTCGCCGTATTCCCCATTCCGGGTACATTTCACCCGACGCAATCGTCACATGTCTCTCCACGTTGCCAAGGCTTGAAACGCTTTATCTGGGATTCGAATCGCCTCGATCTCGCCCAAACCGCGAAAGCCGACGTCTTCCCCCACCCACACGCTCTGTTATCCCCGCTCTCATTAAGTTGCACTTCACTGGGGTCAGCGAATATTTGGAGGACCTCGTGGCCCGGATCGATTCTCCTCTACTCGACTGTTTGGAAATATCATTGTTCTATCAGCTCATATTCGACACTCCACAGCTCATCCAGTTCATCAGTCGCACACCAACGCTCGACGTACACGATCAGGCACGTGTGGACTTCTCAGATTTGCATTTCAGAATTACATTCCCGAAAACATCCTCCAGCTACCGCCTCACGTTGCAAATATTTTGCAGACGGCCAGAGTGGCAGCTTTCGTCTATTGCACAGATCTACACCTCATTCTTCCCTCGATCTTTCATTCACATGGTGGAACGACTCTACATCCGCGAAAGAAGTTATTCGAAACTGGAGTGGCAAGACGACATCGAAGATAGCCAATGGCTAGAACTTTTATATCCATTTACGTCTGTGAAGAATCTCTACTTATCCAAGGAATTTGCACCACGTATTGCTCCATCCCTTCAAGAGCTCGTCGGAGGAAGAACAACAGAAGTGCTACCTGCGTTGCAGAGTATTTTCTTGGAGGAACTCCACCCATCGGGACCTTTCGAGGATGCCATTGGGAAGTTCGTTGCCTCACGACAGCTCTCCAATCACCCTGTAGCCATTTCTCAGTGGAGAATCGCAAAACGGTAAATAGTTTGAGGAGGACAGATTGCGTGTGGGCGGGGGCGGATGTTGACTGTGGCACGGAACTGTTCGAACTACAACCCGGCGGACAAGTATAGCCACTGCTCACGGCTTTGATAACCCACTGGTACGTCACCCCCCGGGGGCCCAGCCAACTCGACGATCGCAACAACAGGCCCTACTGCCAGTGACGCACAGCCGCGTCCACCTCCAGTCCCATCGCTCTATCGACTTCCGCTTGCTACGAATCTCCTGATACAAACACTTCACTCACTCAAATGGCCTATTGACTGCGTGGACAACTTGCCTCTCTGATCGATTTAATCAGTGGCGGCGCCGCCCCCTGCCAGAGATGCTAATGGCAACTTACCTTATCTAATCCACCAGGAGGACACTATCCAACACGCTGAACCCCGCAGCCAACACACGCTCATCGACAACGCCCGCCTTCGTCCGCTCCAGCCATCCAACCTGTTACTCCTCTACCTCCCTCTTCAAAGGTCGCACATCACACGTGCGCTCAACCTGCCTGTCCCAGGCCAGACAATATACCCGTCAACGCCGCGCGGCGGGCGAATGATGCTATTCCCGCCTCCCTCGCGCCTCACGCTGCGGCTTGAGCACGAGCTCGTGTGCGCGGCGTAGAGTCATTACATGTTCACTCAGGTCTCCCGCACGGCATTGGGGCCTTCGAGGCAACGAAGAGGCGCTCAAGCATGCCCGGGCGCAAGAGCATCTCTTGTACCTTCTAGGTGCCTGCGAGTTGGAGGGTGATGCTCCGGACCTCTCTGGGACAAGGCGGTGTGCAAGAAAAAAATCCAAAGGGTAATAGGATGGCAGGGTTGGGCTGATTCGTGGGGGAAGTAGTAGGTTGGATACATATACAGTAGATTGGCAAGGAACACAGTGATACCGTCGAAGTTGATGCGCATCTTCGTAATGAGTAGATCCCACGAAATAGAGATGGGAAATTTTCTCGTATCGGGTAACATCGTAGATTCCAAGCAATTCCATCCAAGCGGTCGCTGCACGGCAAAGACTGTCTGCAGCCTTTTTCATAGTGGTGATATAGGCAGGCCCGGGTCCCCAGAGGGAGAAGGGCAACGACGCTGCCGACGTCGCGAAGGCTGAGGCGAGTCGGATTAAGACTGAGGAGTTGCTGCACAAGGCGGAGAAAGCGATGGAGGAACTTGGAGGGTTTCTCGATCAGGTGCCACGTGGATTGTTCCATAGTCAAACACCACACTTCTTACTGTTTACACCACGTTCACTGTTGATTGTGCGGATTGATTGTGCGCAGATAACTTGCGCCTCTGATAGAGATGCCGAGCTCCTTCCTAATCCACCAATAGGACACTATCCAGCACGCTGAACCCCGCAGCGACTCCACCCTCATCGACGTCCTCCGCCTTCGTACGCACCAACCATCCAACCTGCTCCTCCCTAACCTCTCTGCCCTCTCCAAACAACGCCCAACCAAACACACCAAGCTCGTTCATCACACGCGCGCTCACTCTCCCCGTCCCAGGCCGAACAAGATACGCGCCGACGCCGCGCGGCGGGCGAATGAGTTCCATCGCGACCCACGCCACGCGCTCCTGCTGCGGCATCCGCGCGACGAATGGCGGGATGTTACCCCGGTAGATGTTATTCCCGCCTCCCTCGCGTTGCGGCTTGAGTACGAGCTCGTGTGCGCGGCGCACCGCCTCTTCCGCACCTTTGCCATCGTCGCTGTCGAGTGACCACATGCTCACCCAGGTATCGCGCACGGCGTCAGCACCTTCCGAAGGTGAGAGAAAGCGCTCGAGTATTCCTGGGCGGGAGAGCACCTCTTGCACTTTTTTGGCGCCTGCGAGCTGGAGGGCAATGCTCGGGCACTGGGCTGCACGCGAACTTTCTAGAAGGGCGCGCGTTGTATAGTCAGCAGGCGATGCGTAGTCTACGGGGACATATCCGGCGCGGTAGTATACCACCGAGATTTCTACGGGGGCGACTTTATATCCGGGCAAGACGGGTGCGATGAGAAGAGCACGGGATGCTGAGATCGATGCGGTCTTGCCGAGTTCGGCGAACGTTCGGATGGTAACGCGGATGCCGTGGCTGCGATGAACACTATATCAGTTTAAAGAAGAGTACGGCAGAATATGTGGCGCACGATTCAAACAGTTGATATTCTAGCATGCGTTGATCGAATACGTTCCGCTCATTAGGCTGGACGACGAAAAGTACGTGTGCACTATAAATAGACAGGTTGAATATGGCACGGACTGAGGAAAAGTCCAGTAATACGCACTCGAGGACGCCATAGGCTCTATGGGCTTCTGCCAGTCCCTTGACGAGACCCTTGGTAGTATCATTGCTTGGGAGATTTCCCGATGACAGGAGTGGTGATATGCCAAAATAGCCAGTCGACTCTATCAGGTATCTAAATGAAAGGCGTTATCCGGATGACACTCCTAAAACGCCAGCAATGGGACCTACCGATGCATCCCGGCGACTTGCTGCGAGAGTGGGCCAAAGGACGACGAGATCGTGTTGAATTCGACTTGTTTGAATGAGATCGGCTCATCAGGAGTTGGTTGGTGTAACAAGTAGTCAGAGCGAAAGAGGCCGAGGTGGAGAGGCTGTCAAGAAGTCTATTCCATCAGCACGGAACGGGGACAACGTCGAGCAATGCTCTGCGCACGGGAGGGACACCCTCATCTCGCAGCGTCTTCCATGTGGTCCATAAAGCGGATGTGAAATCATCGACATCGGCGACTCCTCCAGGGCCCATTACTTGATCGAGGAAGGAAGTATCGAGGGCGATGCGAGCATATAAGGTGTTGTAGGCATGTTGGAGAGGCAATGCTTTGGAAAAGAGGTGCCGCGGGATGGGTGTTGGGATCAAGGAGATCGGGGCGAGAATGGCGGATTCGGGCGCAGGTGGGGGAGGCTTTTCGGGAGAGATTGGAGGAAGGTAAAGGATGGAATGGGAGAGAGCGTAGGTGGTAGCTAGGAGGGTGAGGTGGTCGAGCTGTTGCGTCGTTACATCGGGCGGCCATGAAGTGAACACGCTCATACTTCTTGGACTCTTGGTCAGTATGTCCTTCGCTACTTTCCTACCTGGCTTGAGGTGAGTTGGCGACTCGATGACACCACTCCCAGGTGCCAGAACACGGTGACAATGCGCAGGGCTTCTCGTCAAGTCAGGAAGGCTTACATACTTTGAGACAATTCAGCGCACCCAGTAGTCACCCAGTGGACGACTCGGAGGAACATGCAGACATGAAGCTATTGCCGCACAGCAAGAATAACAGGAAACACAGCGTCATGTCCCATTAAATCCGAGGAGTGCGCTCCTCGTGCTGGCTGAGCGTAATAATGTCGGAAAAGATTCACATGTTCATTTGAGATTTATAGGTATGTTTTGAATGGCTAGGAAACACACTCACACAGCACCTTCTGCTCAAACTACTCCAGCACTATCTCATCCACCTTCCTTAGAGGAAAGACAAGAAATCACGGTTTGAAAAATGTTACAATACTGCCAAATCAGATGCCAAGTGACTTTGATGCGGCGGCTACGGAAGGTCTGAAGACCGCACACGGAATAGATGACAAGGTCCGACGCATATACGACACGCAAGGAGGTGTTTATTATAGAGCAATGGACGTAGATGACGGTATGCCGTACAGGACATTGGGGCCAGAGTCATTGACGGTGAGCAAATCATCCACAACCAATGATATACGCCGTCCTGAGTAGTTCATATACTGTATTTTGTCTCATAGCAAAAGTATCTGAAACGACTGCTAACGAAGGCGGCACGAACCTCCAAACGGCACACAAAACAAGCACAGATGCGTTTGGACCGCATTTCCTTCATGCAGCCCGAACAATTACAAACGATCCGCGCCCTAGCCAAGGACACGGACGAGCTCGCACTACCGCCCCATCCTCACCTCACGAACGCGGACATGCACATTCCGGGACTCGAGTGGTAAACGGCAATGGGAGGTCGGTAAGGCCGGTTACCTCAATTGGGCTAGGGTGCACCTCGCCCAGCAGGCACAGCGGGCGACTGCGGATCTGTCGTTCTGGACGCTCAGGAAACATGAGTATCAGCAGTTTTTTTTTTCGGCTTGGAGATGATTGATTGGTTCGCTCACCTTTCATGTAACCGTAACCTCCTCCAAATTCTTGGGTCACACCCTACCCACACACACTTGTATGTCATATACTGATTTCCATTGCAAAGCAGCAGACCATGGACAGGCAATTCACGATCAGCAGAGGTGGTTCAGTCCTTCATGTCCTGCCGTTTGATGGGCTCGCGTCAGTCGAGAAGGATTGTCACGGTCACTGTCAGTAACCTCCACTGACCCCTTGTGGCTCGCTCCTTAAGTACCTCTACCTCCTCTTTTTGCTTCCTCCCCTTCCCCCTTCCCATCCACATGTGTTCGTTATTTCTGCACGTATCGGCTCTAAGTGATGATGAATTTCCCCTCTTCACCTCCTTCGCCGACCTTGTCGCCCCCGATCCCCCGCTCAAAACCGTCTCCATACGCGAAGCCCGCGCCTGGCTTCGCGGCCGCTACCCTGACCTCCGCGTATCCGATCTCGACCAAGTGCGTATCTCTCTCTCGCCCCTACCTAACGCTTTTCTCACCACCTCGAGCTAGATCTTGTGCCTGTTCCCCACGAGTGCGGGGCACGACGCGACCCTTAGCAGGGGCCAGTTCTTTGCCATTCTTCGTCTTGTCGTACATGTTCGCGGCGGAGCAAAGTTAGACAGAAACCTCGTCTTCAAACAAGGTTCATGCTCACCCGTCTTCATCAGGAAAAATCCGATTTGCTAGCGAGTGATAACAAGTGCTAGCGAGTGCTAGCGAGGCTAAGCGAGAACTAGCGCCGGACTAGCGAAAGCCTATTATATATGGTAATTATTGCTCGCTAGCTCTCGCTAGCAAATAGGAGTTTTCCTGATGTTCATGGCGCCCAGTGCTCCTGTCGGAAATCAAACCTATCCGTTTCCTTTTCGCACCGTCATCGGAGTTCGTGACTGTCGCGCTCTGCGTCGGCCTGTCTCGCCGTGAGCGAGCAGTCCAACTGTGAACCCTTGCTCTTTTTGTGTAGGCCATGATTTCTCCCTGTCCCGCAGTCTGACTGGATCGTGTGGCATTTCGTGCCACACTAGCGACCGCGTCCATCATTTTAGCATCGCATCAGCTCAGGTTGTCATAATAATTAAGCTTAATTACTTGTGCAAGTCGGAAAGTCAAAAAGTTTTTGCACGATTTACTGATGACTGCTCAGCCCCTGTCGCGTTTTAGTCCCACCCTTCCTTGCACCCGTATCCTTATCAAACAGCACCCACTTGCTATTTCCACCAGACGCTTGCTCGATGACCAGCGCCAACGAGTACAAACTCAACTGTCTCGTCGAAGGCGACAGGAGTGCCTCAATCCTCGTTTCTAGAGATGCGTCTATCGAGCGGTTGAGAGAGCTCATCTATGAAAAGGAAAAAAATGGCCTTTTTCGTGATATCGGTCCTCGGGACCTCATTCTTTTAAAGGTCTGCAAGTTCGTTCCACATTGATAGTCTGGCTGACCAACTCGTCTCCCAGGTTGAGATAAACCTTGAACCTCTCCGAGGCCATTTCTCCGAATTCAGACTAGAACACCATCATCAGTCTACCAAGTTGGACGATTTTTCTCTGCTCTTATCAGAGTTGTGGAACGAGCACCCCCCTGCTAGACACCTCCATGTGTATGTGATGCTACGGTCAAGGTACGGCGATCCTCGTAAAGCAGAGAAGCGGAATGAAGAGCTTAAGAGGGAGGTTGAGGACTTACGTGGTCAACTCAGTGAGTTCTTCGGTCTCGTTGCATCAGCTCAGGTTGTTTAAAGAAATCATTTTTTCTCGTGCCTGCTGTGACTAAAGGGCTTTGCGGATGGCGTCAGCTTGGTGACGACAACCCGTGGAAGCGATTCGGCGATTATTGGAGGAAGCAGAATGTCGAGACAACGCGCGGCAGGCCCTCCATCGCATTTGCTTACGAAGAAAGGGGAGAAGAAGATCCAGAATACCGTCTTTCATTAAATCCTCTAACCAAGAACAAAATCATTGTTCGCGACTGCTATAGGTCTCTCTACGACCACATTTTGAAACTGAGAAATGCTGAATACGATGGCCTTGTCCTCACAGGACAGCCCGGAACCGGTGCGTCTTCATCGTGACTGTTCGTCATGTCACCCTGACAGTCATATTCACAACCAGGAAAGTCGCTGTGGTTACCGTACGCTCTCGTGTGCCTTCTCACTGAGCATGAAACAGTCGCCTACGATTCTGGGGCTGGGACATTCCTTTTCTTTGGGGATTCCGTCTATTCTCCTATTCCGTTGAAAAATCCAATATTTCCTCGAGCCAAGCCCACCACATTTTGTCTAATTGATTCGGACGGAGGGGAAAACCCAACGGATACCAGTTTTATGACCCACGCAACAGTCGTCGACAAGACCTTTCCCGTTATAGCTTCTCCAACTCCATCCCGTTACGACAGTATGCGAGAACGGCGATCAGCTGTTCCCATGGAATTCATGCCTTTGTGGACGAGAGATGAGTTGAAGAAAGGGTGAGACACCAAACATGTGATCTAGAACAGTGTTCTGACCTTTTTCAAGGTTCGAGATGCAGCTGTTATACGACGACTTCCGACAAGCTGTGGAAACGGTGGTTTGCTCTCTGTCTGTCGACGACAGCTCGACCATAGCTGTCTCTCCTAAAGAATTGAAACGGGACGACTGGCGTAATCCTATCCTTTCCGCATTAGAAATGATCAGAGATGGAGATGACTCTATGGACGACTATGCGAAGGGAGATGACGCGACGGGGGATGACGCCATGGACGATGCGACAGGAGATGATCGTGACGCCACGGACAATGCTACGGTAGAAGTGGACGCGGTAATGGATAAAATTCTGGACAACGCCATCGAGGCGTACGGTTCGTCAGCTCGAGACGTCTATAAAGCAATCTTCTCCCCGGGTCTCGCCGAAAATGATATCGATTCTGCGTTGATAGGCCAGAAGTACGATGACCTCCGCAAAACTGTCGTGCATCTTCATTGGGTCGAGGCGGACAGATACTATTCGCACAGCATCTTCTCAATGCAGGTGATGGAACCCCTCTGGCAAGGGCACCTTTACACGAGATCTCTTGGTTTCGAAGTCCAGTTTAAATCTCATTGGATTAAAACCATGACTCTCAGACGCCTCGAGTTCCTACAAGACCTCGACACCGTGGCTGTGATTAGGGAGATGAAAGATCTAAATCATTATCTGACACCCTCTTCTAGTTTTGCAGACTTCTTGTACGAAGGATTTGCCGTTAAAGAGCTAGCCACCGGGGAGTCGTCCTCGGGTCTTTTTTTGATGGAGGCAGAAAAGGGAAAGACCACCTTCTCCTTACCGGACAAACCCAAGACAATTGTGTCCCCATTCAACCGACCAAGAGAGCGAAGATACCCTTGCTTTTCAACTGGTCCTCGTGTATTGGAGTTCAACGTCGATCCAGGAAAATCTCTCGCTGATTATTTCTGGATCCCGATGGCCCCGAACAACTCACTATTCGAAGCGTTCGTTATCGAGTTCACGGGTTCCGCTCCAAATATTGATGCCGTCGTTTGGATTCTACGAATGACGCTGAGCAATGATCACGGAGGCTCGTCGGAGGGTTATCAGCTGATCAAGTTGATCAAGACGAAAGTAGAGGAAGCTGTGAGGACCATGTCTCATACCGAGCAGTGGAAGCGCCGGAAGGTCATGGTGAACAATGTGATATTGAAGTATGTGCTTGTAAGTCCGGAAGGTGGCCAATGGACGCTGCCGAAAAAGAAGTGGCAGTCGTGCAAAGGAGATGTTTATTATCAGCCGTGTCAATTATCAGTGGTATGTGATTTTCTATTACGTTTCTCCAGATAACTGATGCATTCATTAGGTGCAGTGAGATTGTTTGAGTAACGCCGACAGAATAACAGGTCACCTTGTCTATTCTTAATGCCGTGTATTTGATGACGTTTTATTCAACTCGAGACTGACATGACCATCGTGTGGTCACGTCAGGGGTGACTAGCATCACTACCGCATTTCCCAAGCTCGTGTGTTCTTTGTTCCCATTGTCGGGTTTCAGTGCTGTCAGCTGTACTTTACTTGTACCACATCCCTTGTATATGCGGGTCACGCAACCCTGTCCTTCGAAATGAAAATCCCCATATTGTTTTCTGTTGCAGTTGAGTCAAGGGAGATTGCGCATGCAGCAAGAGGCAGTGTGAACGATGATGTGATATCCTATCAGCCTACTAATTTATACACATCTCTCTACTGTACCAGAGAATGAATACAACTTTCAATCGAAATACTTGAAGGGGAGTCACGACGGTGCTTGGTGTCCGTACATCGCCTGAAGTCTCATCTTAACGTAGTCTCCCGCAGTCATAACCTCATAGCGTGGCGGCCTCTCGACACTTACGCAGCTGGTGATCGGCTAGCAGGGCTTTTAGTACCACTAGATGTGGGGAAAGGGGTATGACGACCTACCTCAAGAGGGACGTCATAGTCGGTGCCAAAGAAGAGAGGGATAGAGTACCGTCGAGCACCTGAGCGATTTGCTGCGAGATGAACAGTGCTCTTGAAAACATCGTCTGTACAGTATCAATTTGTGGGGATTTAGTGTTGGACTTCTGCACGGTAGAGGCGACGTACTAGTCCATCTTGCAAATTGATCTCCTAAACTGGCCAACGAAACTCATATTTAAGACGACGGCTGAGTATAGGGAGCAGATGACGTACTTGATGACAAGTGTTCCCGGGATGGGCGGTGCGTCCACCCATTCGTCACGCGTATTGCGAACTTGTAGAGCCTGTATGCCTGGTTGTTGCCACAGGATGGTGAAGCACTGAACAAGAGTCGCTTTTCAGATTCGACTAAACAAACTCCTGTATTGAAAACAGGCACCTCAAAACTAAACAGAGAGCGCAGAGAAAAATAAGTGTTTAGTGGGAAAAGGCAGTGACAAGCCTTACTCGGTGTGAGCGCCGATGCCAATCGCTCGCTCGTCGATCGGTCCCGTCTGCGGTGGGTAGTGCAGCACGCGCATCAGCGCAGCCGAATTTTGCGTCTAATTTGCGTCGCATCATCATCATTCGAGCCGTTACCCATTAGTTCGGGATGCCATTGAGTCAACAAGCGGGATGTATGCGTACCTTGTCGTCGAAAAAGTTCGGGGAAAGGTCAAGGGCACGTGCAAAAAGGGGGAAGAGGTTCTTCCCGAGGCCAATAGCAGCATGACTAGATAAAATATCGACCAAGACGCGTGAGCAGCTGCATTCAATGGCGAGGTATCAAAGACAGCGAGACGCACTAATACTGAAGTAAGGCTTCCCTGAACCCCGGGACATCAGGCCATACATTCGCGGCCGCCATAGCGCCATCGTTTATGTGGTTGGCAGCTAGTGAACCAGGCGCATCATCCAATACCTCCCAGCCAAATTCAAATCCTTCATGCATGTCTCTGGGGCCATCTGGATCGATGTTGCTGCTTAGCACACCACTGTACCCTTTGAAGTGGGAGGTTTTTGTAAAATCGAGCTGGCGCAGATGTAAAGAGGAGACATTAGAATGTCTAGTGAAAGGATTCATGCCTCCATCTTGGTCTCCAGAGGAAGTGCAAAGTAGGTCTTCATAGAGTCCAAGGCAAGCGCGATGACCTCTTCAGAAATACCGTGGTTCTTTACTGCGTCCGCATGTCAGTGAGTCATCAGTAGAGAGATAAGAGCATCGCACCGTAGAAGAAGCCAACGTCTATGCATGCATCCCTTATTTGCTTTGCAAGAGCCTGTTGAACCTCAGGATGTGGATCACCGACATCCTTCAAGTCTCTGCAGTCGAATATGCATGAGAGAGAGGTCTAAGTATGAATTGAGCGAGCGGACATGATTGGTATCTCTGAAAATGCGGTATTGGCATTCTGCGCGGCTTTAAGGACCGACATTGTCGCGATCGATTGCTACTCAGGCGGCCAGGTTCAGTGGGCTGTGGCCACTGGCGAGCGAGCGCTCTTTATTACTCCGGCCCTGGCCATGATGTGGGACTTCGTCTCGCCTCCACCCTACTCCCCTCCTCCGGCTCCTCCGGCTCCACCGCATCGGGCTATCCAAGAACTACCGTGCGCTCCTAGAGTCCTAATCCAGTACCCCCGTCCACCAGTTCGTCATCTCCGTCTTCATTCCCGCCTTACAACCTCGCTTCCCTTTCTGCTGACTTTGAACAGGACGTTAATATATCCGAGAGCAGCTCCGATCTAGAACCATCCCCCCATGCCGCTCGACGACCTTCGGTCCGCCATTGACCGCCCCAATGGCTCCCTACCGTCAATGGCCCCTCCTATTCCGCTCCCCACATCACACGACTTTTTCATCCCCTCCCGCCGACATGAACGATCCTTTTAACTCTCGGCATTATTACGATAATAATGTTGAACCAACTGAGGTGTATCACAGAAACAACTAGGGCTCAGAGAGTTGTGCCGCTGGACTGGATGATTACGACCATCCTGACCCATATGGTTCATCTTTTCCCCCCATCTCCCTCACACTTGAATCTCACCACTCGTGATTGCAGGCCAACCAGACACCGACTCGGACCATGGTGTCTATGGCCAGCGCCTGGGTCCTTTCGCAGACTCTCAATGGCGGGCGCTCTTCGGCACCCAATCTCGGCGATTTTGGCGCATCTCATTGTACCACTGGCAGTGAGCCCTACCCGCATGGGAGCCGAACGCAATATCCCACTTTCCATGGAGGAGATAGAAGACATTTCTTACTGTAACCTCCAGCAAACGATTGGCTTTCAAAGAGGCCTTTATGCGGAATATGGTGCGTTTCGAATATTGCGCGACACGCCTTCCTGTGCTCATTTATTATAGCTACGCTGGTTCAATTTCACGATGCACCTGCTTGACAGCCGTGCGTCGCGAATGTCTCCTGACCAGGCACTCCTCACCCTCCATGCGGACTACATCGGGGAGCAGCGTGGGCATGCAAATTACCGCAAGTGGTACTTTGCTGCTCAACTAGATCCCGACGATACTATCGGCCGTACTCGATTCTCAGGTCTTCAGCGCCTCCACTCTAAGCGTGGCGGCGGCCCCAAACATTCCGAGAAACCTTTGACTACTCTAGTGCCCTAGAACGTTGGCGTCAGGCAATGAACATGTCCCAGTACGGACGTTTGCGTCAGATAGCCCTTTATCTCCTTTGCTGGAGGGAAGCAGCGCAAGTCCGATTCCTGCCCAAGTACCTGTGCTTTATTTTCAAATGCACTGATGACTACTACCGCTCTCCGAACCGCATCGATCCCGTCCCGAAGGACTCTACCTCCGCACGATTATCAAACCACAATTATCACTTCATTCGTGATCAGGGCTATGAGTCTGTTGTTGGCAAGTTCATACGACCAGAACGTGATCACGATCGCATCATTGGTTACGATGATGTAAACCAGTTGTTCTGGTATTCAGAGGACATTGCTCACATTGTGCTTACAGATAAGGTACGTCTTACCTTTATGATATGTACCAAATCGGTATTAATCTTTTCTGTCAGGCCCGTCTGGTCGACATTCCACCAGCACTGTTTACATGTGTTTCGACCGCATCGACGGGAACCGCGCATTCTTCAAGATGTATTCCGAGAAGTGTTCGTTCGGGCATTTTTCAACTGCATTTGGGTCATCCATATCTTGTTTTGATTCTACACAGCTACAATGCTCCGGCCATATACCAGCCGAAACTAGGCCACTTGTCTGCTTTGACATGGTCCACAACACTGACAACAGCACTTGGGGGTGTGGTTACAACTGTCATTATAACTAGAGCATATTGCCAATGAGGTGTTGGTGTGAAGGATGCTGACTGGCAAATCTCTTTTTTTCAGAAGAGGATGGATGGGATCATGCATGAGTTGATGCAATGACTCTCAGGCATATTTTTTAAACAAGCTGAAGTTTGCCACACCTATTATAATAAGCAAAGCCTTTGACTCTCAGTAGTGGCAGTGTGCAGGTGGAAGTGGAAGTAGGTTATAAGTCATGGCAGCCCAAAATGCAGGCCTGCAAGCTCCTCATACTGAACCTTAACAGTACACTTTGCTCCCCATATTCTCTCAATCCAACTGTGGCAGCAGCCACACCTTCCCACTGCTGTCATGCCCTGTTCTTACCTTTACCTCACTGCCTTTTGTGTGTATTGCCACAGATGTGTGCTTGGCTTGTTCTCTCATATGCTTACAGTAGAACATATAGTACAAAAAGGTGTTATGTACAGTCACTCAAAAAACTGTCCCAATGTTTGGCTATTTTAGAAAGACTGACTTACAGCATATTTGGAACACCTTGTCCTGGGCCATTTTTAAAAAAATAATTAATTAGGTGACTTTGGCAAACTCCATGCAGCATGGAGTTTGCCAGACATGGGTAGCTGGGTTTGAATCCTAGTTTGGTCAAATTTCTCACATGAATGTATGGTAGATTTGTAATATCTTGCCTGATTTTGATAAATACTGCAGGTTAAGCTGGTTGCTTCCAAGGCTTGGTAGTTTAGTGATTAAAGCATCTGGTATATTTTTGAGGCTGAGGGGGGGGCTTGGGTTCAAATCCTGAACTAGCCATTTTTCTTACATCTACCCGCTTATATTGGTTATATAATACGTTTGCCAGATTCACCTGAAATTTTTTTCTTTTTTAAAATGGCACAGGTTAAGGTTTTTTGAATATGCTGTAATAAAAATCCAATAAATTATATAATAATCTGAAAATAATTTAGGTGATATTAGGTCATCTTGGCTTTCAAATAAGACTTTGATTATGTGATTTGGTTTAGAATTGATATAGTATTGAGTAAAACAAAACATCTATCATTAAGACAGTTTTTTTACCTTTTTTTATTTCAGCAATAAAAATCTAAATTATTATACTGTAAGATCAAGTCCAAAAGTGATAAGCAAGGTCATGTAACTTTGTTTATATATATTTGACATATTGAAATCATCCCCACTATCTTTTTTACTTTTTACTACAATATATACATATATAGCCAGTAGCTTCCCCTTTTGTCTCTTCTCATCTTGACCTCTTTGTCTATAGGTCTATAGTGTTTGCCTGTATTGTTCCTCCTTCTTGATTTCTTTGTTTATAGACCCATCTGTCAGTAGCCCAGATTGCCAGTCTGTCTGAGTCTGTGCCTCAAGCTGACCAGTCTCACTACTCAAGTCAAGGTTCACCACTTTATTGATCAAGTTCTGCGCTCCAATAGCGCCCCTTGTTGCATGTTATCAGTTCAAGCACACACCATTTCATAACATTAACTAGCTTATATCTCATTCAAATCTCATTCAAATTATATAATCTAGGTCTCATTTTGTAGCCAAGACACAAAAGTACAAATTATTTCACTATCATTAAGCAATATATCCTCACAGTCATGCACTGTTTCAATAAGAATGAAAAATAGCCAAACATTGCAAGGGTTTTGTAACTCACTGTATGTCTCAACATTAACAGCACCTTAAACCGCTTGCCCATACATTGCCATACTTGACTGATGTCTTAAGCCATCTACTTGGCTCTGCCTGATTATAGTCATAAAACATTTCATGAGATTTTTTCATCCTTCTTGATCTTCTACCCTCCTTCCCAGAGCACATCCCCTTCCCCATTCAACAGCAGGACATCCCCATGGCTTTCACCCCCCCACCAACTTTTAGTGGCCCTGACCAAGCTGCTGTGAAGGGTGGGGCTAAACCCAAGCAGTCACCTTCTGAGAAAGTTGACCCTTTGGTCTTCAACATTCTCAACACCTTCCATCATTGCTGGTTCCTCTCAAGGGCCAACCTCTTGGCCAATGCCATCTTAGCCCAAAAGGATAAGGACGAAAACATTTCCTGGGTTAAGTTCTCTCCCTAATACCACTCCCACCTGGTCAAGTGTGCTGTCACACTAGTAAGGCAGGTGTCACTAGGAACTGACTAGGGTTATGTAAGCGGATTCTACCTGTTCAGTGCACCTGCTTCTCCATCTCCACATCTCAAAAAATGCTAAATCTAGTACTCAGAATTGGTAGATATAATGCTCCTCTACAATTACTGAGTGGTAGAATTTTGTTAAATTTAGTATTAATGGAGAAGAAGCAGAAATACTGTATTATCATGCTAAATGTGTTTTTTTTACTATAGGACTCAAATAAAACAATTTTTTGTTTTTTGTTTTGCGCTTTTAACAAGCTTACATAATCAATTACGTGATTATGTGTAACCATACATGTGATGTTTTATGGTCAATAGAGTATTATGTAACCCTATAATGCTGCGGAAAAAACATGCTGCAAGAGCAAGTGCCCAAAACATACAGATTGCAAATCAGAAGCATATTGAGAGAAACCAAAGTGAGTCTATTCAATAGCACCATAATAAAACTCAACAGTCACAGCCCAACAGGTTTCACTCAGTAGAGAAGGCACACCTCATGCTTCCAACTCACCGACAGACTGTGTTCTGGACCCAGACTTCTGTTCACATCTTAATATCACACTGGCAATCAGGCACTTCCATGATGATGACAATGACAATGATATTCTCTCTGACCAGCCCTCCAATATTGAAAAAGAATCTGAACTCAAAACATTCATACAAGCTTTCCGAAGAGAACCAATTGCTGTATCAAACAAAAAAAAGCGAGGCACATACTCCAAACGGTCAAAAACTACCCTGAAACGTCGCAAGCAAGACCATATTGAATTGTCATTGAAGGGTTTCCTCTCTATCGACAATCATGCAGAATATATGAGGCTGAAAAAAAATAGAGAAAATCACAATGACGACAACAATGACGACGACGACGACAATGCACCTACATCAGAATTGGACACCATCATTGATCCTGTCCAAGAAGAATCAGAGGAAAGCTCTGATGAAGCCAACACGCCGACGCGAGACACCTGTGGGTATGGCAGTGTCAATAGCATTTCCGAGGTGGAAGATGAAGAGACCTTACCTGGCTGGCTCCATCTCAGACACCATGCTCGCATGGAATCGAAGGAGAGTAGTGAAGGTGGCGATGGCGATGCCGTTGGGGACTATACAAGGCAAATCATGAGTGAAGACGAGTCAAGAATGGACAAGGAAGGACATACCGCGAGGAAGCATCTTGAAGATCTTTGACATGTCCTGGTGCATCAAGACATATCCCAAAGGGTCCCTTGTTCCATATTACAGGTCCTAGATGATTGATCCAAGCTTCGGGAGGCGAGCGTGCAACTTACGAAGGAGGTAAAGAGACGCGATCTTGATGTGATCGTCTGGGCACGTGTCGCAGCGATAATTGGACTCTTGAACATTTGTACAGATGAAAACTTGAAGTATTCCTGGATGGAAGCATCGGAAATTGTAGCTAAGATGCAGGGACGTGGAACGGCCCATGCGCGACGCATCCGCAAGTGGGTGATTAATTTCTTGAAGTGGAGGTAGTGTTTTAAGGTCCAGTCCTATGGACTGAAAAAAGACTAGGACCGGACTGGACCGGACCAAAAAAAGACTGGACCACTGGTTGCAGTTGCCTCAGTTTGGGAGCAGGACCAGTTGCAGTTGCATGCATTTGACTTTCTTCTGCAACCAGGAAAAGACTGGTTTCAACTGGTCTTTTAGCAACCAGGAGACCTTAACTGTTTAGTAAAGTTCAAGTTCCGTGCCATATGCCAAGATACAATTCTTAATACAGGTGCCACATATCTGACTGTGGTGGCAGCAATAGCTTAATGTTTTTTGAAATTTGATTATATCTTAAGAAATAAAATAGCTAAAAATACAAAAATATTTATCAACATAGATAAGATCAGAAGTTAATGGGTCCTCTGCCAACTTTAAGTGGTCTGATTAGCCATTCCTATGTTATTTGATTAGCTACAAAATTAGCATTTTAAATTAATTTTATAGCGGATCAAATAACTCAGAAATGGTTGCTCAGATCACTTAGCATTGGCAGAGGACCCATCAGCTTCTGATCGTATCTATATCCACAAATATTTTCATATTTTTAGCAATTTTATTTTTTAAGATATAATCAAATTTCAAAAAACATCAGCTTAAGCTGTAGCAACACTATCTGAGTTTAAGTTTTAAAAGTGATCTTAAGTGTCAGTTGCAACTGGAAATAAACTGGTTGAGACTAGTTGTCAACTGGTTCATAATAAGACCAGTTGTCAACTGGTCTTTTAGTGTAATTAGACTGACATGGACCAGTTGATAGTGGTCTTGGTCCGGTCTTTATGGATTTTTGAAAACTATCAACCAGTCCTGGTCCTGGTCCTTGTTCAAAAGGGCAAAAGACCGGACCGGACCGGACTTTAAATCACTAAGTGGAGGGATCTTCCTCTCCACCAATTGAACAGAAAACGAGGGACGATCATTGATGATGAAGACATTGTTGAGGAAATCAAGACACGCATGGTGGAGAAGGTGGAGGGAAGTTTCTTGAAGGCCGAGGACGTTGTGGAAATTGTCGCAAGTCCAAAGATGCAAGATATTTTCGCTCTGAAAGGCATTAGTAAGCCATCGATTTCTGTCAAAACAGCACTTCGTTGGCTTGAGAAACTGGGCTGGAGTTATGGGAAACTGAAAAATGGTATGTATCTTGATGGGCACGAGAGGTCAGATGTGGTGGAATACAGGCAAGGTTTTATCGAACGTTGGATGGGACGTGAGCAACGATTCCATCGATGGGGCCACGATGGGACAGAACTCCCACGCCCGGATGGATTCCTCGTACCTGGTGCCGTTGGTCACTTTCGCCTCATCCTGGTCACACACGATGAATCCACCTTCTTTCAGAATGATGAGCGTGACATGGGATGGAGCCACATGACCAGCAAGTCGAAACCGAAGGCCAAAGGTAATGGCCAGACGTTAATGGTGTCAGACTTCCTGACACCAGATTGGGGACGACTTTGTGATGGCGATGAGTGAGTCCCTCTTCCTTTTTTTGTTTGTCATATCACGCATTTGTCTCACATATTCATAACCACCAGGGAAGCCCGGATCATCTTCAAGGCCGGCAAAAATCGCGATGGATGGTTCAACACCGACGATCTTCTCCGACAAGTCGATAAAGCCATTGACATTTTCGAAGGCCTTACTAATGGCTGGGCTCAAGGCCTGTTTTTATTCGACAACGTGCCCAGTCATCAAAAGCGTGCAGCTGATGCCATATCAGCCCAGAACATGGTGAAAGGTGTGCATCCATTTCCCACCACCACTGCCACCGCCGCAACACAGACATCCCCTTCCTGCGCATCAGGGACGCCTCCTTCCGGGGCTTTTCAGGCGGCTCACTTGGCTTTGGTATTGTCCCCATTGCGTGCGATGGTGCCGAGGATAACGTGCAGTCATCCTGCAGCAACTCTAACTGACTTCCTTCTCTTACAGGACCGAAGGAAGGGTGGACGCACCACCCTAACGGTCCACGCATGCGCCACGGCACACTCCTAAATGGCGATCCCCAGTTGTTTTATTTCCCCGAAGACCACCCCTCCATGCCCGGCTGGTTCAAGGGCATGGAGACCATCATTCGGGAGCATGGTCTGTGGCCCAAGCGAGACCTTCTCACCCAGTGCCTAGGCTTTCATTGCCCCCTTGTTCGCGTTGACTGCTGTTGCCGACGCATACTCTTTTTACAGCCCAATTTCGTGTCTCAAAAGTCCCAGCTTCAAGAGCTGATTGAGTCTCGTGGCCACCTGTGTGACTTCTACCCAAAATATCACTGTGAATTAAACTTCATCGAACAATATTGGGGGGCAGCAAAGCTCCGTTTCCGTATGGCAGGGCAGGCGGCAACAATTGATGAGATGGAGAAGAAGGTCATCCAATGCCTCGATGACATTCCCCTCCTTCACATTCGGCAGTGAGTCCTCTGTGCTTTTATTCTGATTACTATTCACGTTATCTCATGTTTCTCTAGTTATGCAAACCGGTCCACGTGCTTCATATCAGCATATCATGCTGGCCTTTCTGGATCACAGGCCATGTGGGCAAACCAAAAATACCATAGCCATTGTACTTTACCCCCGGATATCATTGCAGAGGTGAAGTGTAGTATAGTAGGCTAGTAGTAACTTAATTTAGTTTTAAATATCACATATTTTTCGGCCAACAAAGGCGGTCAAATCTATTTTGCCAGGCTTACATAAGTGAACCCTAACCTCTAGATAGCTTACATAACCCTAGTCTGTTCCTAGTGACGCCTGCCTTACCTTACTCTGTTCTCATGGTGAAAAAGGTGATGTTTATATATATTTTGGAGCTTCTTAATTAAAAGGGCAATCTTGCCTTCTTTAACCTTCAAATAGGTGGCCGTAAGGCCAATAATGGCCAAAAGGAGAAGAGGTGTCTTGCACAGAAGCGAAGCCATGCTTTTAAGCATGAAAGGGAACAGGAAGCTGCAAAAGTGGCCAAACTTCTCACACATGAGCAGCAATGTGTGGCATGTGGGTGAAAGTTCACCTTCTGCAAAACTGCCAGTAAGCACAAGTGCTCCAAAGCCAAAATGGTTCACATTCTGGAGGAAGCAGCTGTAAGGCAGGTCACAAACCAAGCCAATCACATTCTGAAGGAAGCAGCTATAAGGCAGGTCACAAACCAAGCCAACAGCAAAGCTGGACAAGCTTGCTACCCTGTTCACTTCCCATGCACCCACTACACCCTTAAACAGTAACACCATTCCTGCAATAACTGGAGACTCATGGCCTACATGGCCCAATTATACATGGATTGTGTCCATCGACTCTGCTAGGCAGGAGCAGATCCCAAATGAGACAATAGAGAGAATTTTGGTGACAGGCAGATGGAGGCTTGGCTAGGCATTGGTTTTCCCTAGTTTATTACTGATACAACCCTGTCTCTTACATACAATAGTTTGTTATAATAATGTGTTTCAGGTCTAGGCCTCAGGGCCTGGGCTACACCACACCTTCCACCTCACCCACCTGCACAACCCACAAGGGGAAAACCACCCAGTTAAGTTCTCATGCTTAACACATTCAACCCTCTATTGGTTTATTACAGGACACGCTTTTACTGGGGAATACACACAACACTTCTTCACACAACACACCCCAGAACAAATAGCCTGCCAATGTGGCGAACCCCTCCAAACCGTAGAGCACATGCCATTTTACTGTTCAACTTTCACTGCTGTGCACTGCAGGCATCTCACTGTCAATGGCCACTGTCAAAGCTTCCCACAGCTACTTGAAACCCTGAAGCATGTCCAAATGCTGCTCCAGTTCCTAAAGGAGATAAGGGGCTGTAATAAACTGCAGGCAAAGTGGGAATTGGGATGAGGCACAGGGTTTTCCTTTTCTGCAACAGAGTTACCCCTACTGCCACTTATTTACATGACCGCCACACAACAGAACCTTCTTTATTACTTTGGCCAGCTCACACAGGGCCTTTTTTCTCTAATGTAAATGCCTAAGCATAATGCATAGTACATACATGACCACCTCTGTACCCTGCTGTACATGCTGTGGAATATAAATTTCAGATTCAAAAAAAAAATTTCATGAGATTTACAGTATAAGATTTATAACCAAATCATTCTGACTTTAAGTTTTTTTCTTTTTATGTCTTCAAGCCAGAGGCTGGACTTTGTAAGTATTTCCCTCCATTATTAATTAATGTTGGCCATAGTAAGTTTGATGAGAAGCTTTTCGGTCTTATAAGCAAGATTGAAGATATTCTTTGGCACAGTGGCAATTGTAACAATGACAATGTACTTGAGTATCTCAGTGTACATTAGAAAAATGTCATCAGTTTTAAAGCTTTTAAAGCCTTTGATTTTCCTTGAAATTTACTCTTTTGAAATGTCTTAAAGCTTTTAAAATGCTTGAAACATGTTTTCAAACATTTTTAAGCATTTCAAGGGCTTTAAGACATTTCAAAAGAGCAAATTTTAAGGAAAATCAAGGGTTTTAAAAAATTCAAGACCGATGACATTTTTCTAATGTAGAGAATACCCTAGTGACTTGAAATACACAATTTTCATTTTATTCTGCATCATAGACTTATAAAGATCTTAAGATTTTTCGACACAAACTGTTCAGAACTTTAAGAATGCCCTTATGCTTCTTAGTTCATTCTCACATAATGAGTATCTAATAAGTGTTGCTTACAAGTACATTTTCAGTAGCAGAGCATTTGGCCAAGTTTATAAAGGTACAGTAAATGGAACAAAAGGCAGGTTGTGATAAAAAAAGTTCATTCTGTTACTCCTCCAGTATTCTCAATCTTCGATGATGCTACTATCTGTTGCCTGACTCTAAATACTCTTAGAAT
This sequence comes from Russula olivacea, assembly GCA_963926505.1. NCBI lineage: Eukaryota > Fungi > Basidiomycota > Agaricomycetes > Russulales > Russulaceae > Russula > Russula olivacea. Next base: position 733,662 of record OZ004887.1, read on the forward strand.
CACATTAAAGGAAGTCACAGGGTAAACCAAAATGGTGTTTACTTCTATTATGCCATTCACATTTAAATCCCATTGCCTTAGAAGGAATTTATGAAACATGTTAAGGTATATTAACTTGCTCATCTGTTTAGGTTCACTCACCTTTCCCAACAACTTAGCCATTTGCCTCTTTCCACCAAAAGCTAAAGCAATAGAGAATGGGTTTGGCTGTCTCTGATTATATGTAGCATCTATTGGGTTTCACAATGTGGCTGGACTTGAATGAAACAATCATCATCTTCACACTGGTTTCTCCCCTGGTTGAAGGGCCTTCAGCCATCTCCACTTTACTTACAAGGATTGGCTGTCCTTGAAGCCTAAGACATTCACAAGCTATGTTTGTGTCTTACAACTTTTACCATATTCTGTATATCATAGCTAAATGGCTAGTTTCAGTTTCTTAATGTTGCTAAGATAGGCCGCATTCAAAAACAGACACATCACGAGACATTACTTTGAAGTGACCCAGCATGACCCAACGTGACACGACATGGTAACTGACATGTTCGCATTCGCATACCAGTGTATCTCTTATTCTCTTTGTCCTGGTGAAAGCAATCGATTTTCTTCATTTCACTGCAAGGCCTACAGCTGCAAGGTCCCATAAAATGCTCTCCGGTAAAACCCTATGCCCACGATACTTCTTTGATGCCCAGGCAGCCTGCTTGCCATTCAAACCCTTTTGGTATCCATCCATGAACCTAAGTGAACGTGTTGAGAAGCTGTTGCCAGTGGCAGCTCAAGATTAAAACCACTCTAAAGAGAATAAGAAAGTCCATCACTAACCGTCGTACTGACACCAATGGAATAGATTTGAGAGCTTCAAGCATGTTGCGCTCGAGATCAGCCTCTTTAGTCGATGGTGGGAATTGTCGATAGATCCGTTTTGAATACCCCCAGCACTGTTCAATGAAATTTAGTTCACAATGAAATTTAGGAAAGAAAATGGCCCGAAAGCCTTGAGCTTTGCATGCTGCCTCCAACAGAGACTCGACTTCAACAAAATCTGGCTCGTTATAGAGCATTCGACGGCAGCAGCATTGTTGCGCACCCTTCTCGCATTCAAACTTTGGGCACTTGGCTTGGATTTTTGATGCCTCACCATATCCACGTTCCTCAAGAATCACAGCCATACCTTTAAACACTCCTGCCTGCTCATGCCCCACTGGAAAATAAAGGGACTGTGGTGTGCCATCCCTGAACTTCCCATCACCCATTAACACCTTCTTCTTCTTGATCTTCCCATCGGCTCCATACACCGGCTTTCCCTCATTATCCACAACGCTCACTTCCACTCCCCAGTTCTTCGTCTCATGGCCAGTACCCCAGTCAGTTCCATCCCATTTGTCTCCATGCCGAGGAGAGTTCTTGGGCATTTTGCGGGCAGAAAGGGCATCATCTGCTCGTTTCAGATGTGTTGTCGCATTGTCAAACACAAGGACATGATCCTCATTTGGATAGTGCTCATTTAGGATGTCCATTGCAACACTGGCCTGTTTCAAGATGTCCTCATTGGTAAAGTACCCTTGTTGCAATTTTCCAGCCTTGAACAGCACTCGCGCCTCTGATTTCCGATCTGGTAACCTCAACCATCTGTAGTCTGGGCTCACAAAGTCAGCAACCATTAGCGAGGCCCCTTCTCCCTTCGCATATGGTACGGCTTTCTCACTCTTGCGCACCCATCTGATCTTTTGTCTGTCATTTGCATAGTAGGTCGATTCGTCATGGTTCCACACAACAATTTGGCGAGTTGTAGGGGGTGCCACACTGGCAAGGCATTCGTTTCCATCTGTTGCATAGACTCGGGTTTGTGAAAGAAGTTCAGCCCATATCGGAAGGAAGACCAATTGGCGATACTCAACAACATCAGCCCTCTCGTGTCCATCCACAAACTGGCCGGTTGGTGTTTTTGTCCATCGGTAGTCCATTTTCTTCGTCCACCGCTGAGCTGTTGCCAGCGAAATGGTCTTGGTAAGTTTGAGGCGTGCTTTAACTTCTGGCTGGTTCACATAATGGACGATGTCAACTGCACTGACATACTTACCTATTCCTTGCAGATGCAACTCCAGCTCCTGTCGGAAGTCCTCATCCTCGAGAATAGATGTATTCCAGGTGCCATATATGTTTAAGGGTAGGTCTTCTCGGTCTTTCACAAATGCTCGTGTCCATTCTCGAAGTCGCCCTGCTAACCATGGCCCTTTTTGAAAGGCCTATGCAGTCTTCAGTGACGCACCCATCCACCCATTCGGTCTCTCACTTGTGTCAATGTAGTTCCACAAAAACATTGACATCTTCTCCAGACGACTATGCAAGAGCTGGTCAAGCTTCGGGTCTTTGTAACCTCCCTTTCCAGAGTCACAAGGGGGCTGTAAAATCGCCTTCAAGTTCACCAATGCCTGCTTTGCGTTGTCGATGGTAGGCGGTGGGACAAAGTGACCTGGATATAAAGGTGTGTTAATCCATGGCCTTTCAACTTCCCCGAGCTCATTGTCCTCTTCCTCCTCCTCCTCCTCCTCCTCCTCCTCCTCCTTATTGGCATCTAGGGCAGCCTGGGCAGGTTCTAGCGGTGGCATTGGTGGATTATCCTTCTGTGTAGATGAAAAGAAATTAGTTTCAAGAAAGAGATGAAATACAAGAACTATACTGTACATTCTCCTTTTCTGCTTTTATTGTCCTCTGTCTCTTGGCTGTGTTATAGGATGAATACTCTCCCATATTTTCTATTTTTGAGCGTCTTTTTCGGGGCATTATGGATATTTCCAAGAACGTCACGCTGGCTGTCCATTTACAGCCATATTTTTAGGGTTAAGGTGGCTATTGGATATAAAAAACACTACTGCTCATTCATCTGGCACAAATAAAAAAATCGGCCTTCACAGGATGTTTGGAAGACCTCTTTCTATCTTCTGTGGAACAGGATTTCCTGATGCTCTCCCTAGTCAATATCCTTAGGCATTTTACTGTTTTGTCACGGTTTGGTCATGTGATGTGTCTGCTTTTGAACACGGCCTATCTTATAGGTTTGTGATCTTTGCATGACCATGGTATTATTCATAGTGATATTCAATCTGTTTGTCAATGTTTTCTGTTCATGTGCTGTTCATTTGAGTTACTGTTTTTGATATTGTAGACAAACATCTTATAAAACAATGGACATTTTATCTTATCAATTTTGGCATCTCTAAATATATTAATTTTTTATTCTCACTTAGCTTTGCAAGTGTGGTTGCCAAAGTTTAAGATGTCTCAGAACTACTTGATGACTCAAACTTAATGAAGCAGCATGATAAAAAAAACTAATATCTTTTCATTTAAATCAACCATGTATCAGATATTTCAGTTTTCTTAACTTTACATCTATTGTTTATGACCAATCATTCTACTCTGTAGATTCTAGCTAAAAGGCCTCTGGGTAATGCAACTGGAAAACCTAAATGGCCATGAACTCATCTTGGTCAGGAGTGAGATGCCACATGGGGTTTGGTTCTGCATTGCATGTCCCAAGACCACGCTAATTGCTCAAGTGCTTTTGAACTGGTATAAAGTCTCAACACCATTTTAAGACTGTAGTTTCATAATTTTGATATGAACAACATGAATATTATTGTCTGTTTTGGGGGAGTTGGCATAATTTTACTGATAGTTAGCAATTGTATCATACAAATCTAAGGCAGTGTCTTAAAATACATGTGTATAATGTCGCAACCTTTAATGACAACATTGTAATTGAATTGTAAATACTTCTAATAATTGTAATAAAATTGTAAATATTCCTATTGTAAACTTGTAATTGGATTGTGAATGGTACTGTAGAATGTTGTTGTAATAGAATTGTGAATGATACTGTAGGATGTTGTTGTAATAGAATTGTAAATGAGTTTTAGAAGAATATTATTGTAATATAATTATAAATAAGTTTTAAAACATTGTAATAAAATTATAAATAATAGAATATTATTGTACAGTAATAGAATTGTAAATAGGTTTGAGAGTGTTATAATAGAATTGTCAATTGATTGTAATTGGATTGTAAATGAAATAATATTGTTGTAATATAATTGTAAATAGATTTTAAAATGTTGCAATAATATTGTGAATATTGTATGGATACAACCAACTCTTTGGGCATTGTGACATGTGACCATTTTAAATGAATGGTTGACTCTTTAAGATTGGGAAATCTATGTGACAGACCTCAAATCTCTTCAAACCTTAACTCTAATCAGGCTAAATTATCTGCATTCTGAGTCTATTCCATTTAAGGTAATTTTAAGGATTTTTGTCACAGTCTTCATAAGTGGTTGAGACCTGTGACTAGGGTCAAATCTCTTCACTTCATAGAGACTTGTGACTAGTGTTTTAAGGTCTAGTTACTCTAACTGGTAATTAACCAATAACCAGATCTAACCTAACTATAAATAACCAAACCATTGGTTAAGGTTAGTAGGTTTTCATATATTTCTGGTTAGTGGTTAAACAATTTCCAATTAATTAATTAGCTGGTCTTAGCTGGTCCTAACCAATTAATTTACAATGGTGAATAACTGGTTATTACTGATTTTAGTGTTGCTTTAGATTAAGCCAGAGTTTTTTTTAAATTTGCTTATATCTTATGAAATAAAATAGTTAAAAATACAAAAATATTTATGAAGATAGATCAGATCAAAAACCGAGGGGTCATCTGCCAACTCTAAGTGATCTGATTAGCTGTTCCCAAGTTATTTAATTTTTACCCAATTTTAAATCCAATCAAATAACTCAGAAACAATTAATCAGATCGCTTAGAGTTGGCAGAGGACCCCCTGGTTTTTGATCTTATCTATCTTTATAAATATTTTTGTATTTGTAGCTATTTTATTTCTTAAGATATAAACAAGCTAAAAAACTCTGGCTTAAACAGTTAAACTAATTAGTTATAATTGATAAATAACTGGTTATAACTGGTTAATAATCGGTTAATAACTGATTATCATTTAACCAATGATAATCAGTTGTAACCACAACTGGTTAAAGATTATATTAAATTTACCGGTTAAAACTGGTTCAGTTTGGTTAATTTGTATATGTAAATATATTTAACTGGTTATGGTTATGGTTAATGGTTAATATACTAATTAACCAAACCTAACCAGACCTTAAAACACTACTTGTGACATGTGACTGAAGAGTTGGTCGTATCCATACAGTAATAAAATATTATTGTAATTAGATTGTAAATGGGTTTAAAAGCATTGTAATAAAATTGTAAATGGCAGAATATTATTGTAATAGCATTGTAAATGAGTTTAAGAACATTGTAATAAAATTATAAATGGGTTCTAAAGCATTGTAATGAGATTGTGATTGGCAGAATATTGTTGTAATAAAATTGTAAATGAGTTTTAGAGCATTATAAGATAGGCCACAAGCACATACAACTATATCACATAATGTGATGGTCACAGTGGCATGCACATGCAATTTTGCTTATCTCATATCATTTGCATTATAATCAGCCAAAATGTCCTTTGCCAAAGGCATGTGATGTTCCTTATAAGTCTTCTGAGCCCACATAGCCAGTCTCCCATCAATATCTGTCTCATATGCCTCCATGAATCTATAAGTGCCACAGCATGAGCTGATCTAACATCTTCAATAGTGGGTGCCACTATGTAAGCTTCTTTTTCAGCCTTTGTTGCTTTATTCCCCTCAATGCTTTGTTGAACTTGAATGACAACAATGCTCAATCTGCTGAGTTTTCCTGGTCTTGCTCTGAAAGACCCTTTGTCACAAGCTGCTGCCTGTCTGACTGGAACTACAGTGTGGGCAGCGAGCTAGGAGCTAGGCAGTGCCTCAAGGGATGCTATCAGAGCACCCAGACAGCAAAAGGGGGGGAAACACTATCGGAGTGCCCCCAAAAGGATGGTATAAACTCATCTCATATTATAAATGAGGCCGGCTTGAAAGCACAGGGCACTCACAGACTAATTGGCTCTGAGGCACAGACTAGAGTGAGGGGAAACAAAGAGGTCAAGTTAGGGAGTAGCTATACAGGGGTGTGGCTAATATAGGCTATGACACTCTCTGCTTCAATTTGATTGGGCATTGGGATAGGATCAAGAGTAGGGGTTTAGGCTGTGGAAAGATGGCTAGATTGCATGTTACAAGCAAACAATCTTGTATCATGCGATAGTTATCCTTGTCTATCACTTAGTCTAAAGGATAGAGTGTACTCTCTGAACTAGTAAGAGAGTTGCCAATTACTTTAGACAAAGCTAACTCAGTTCAGAGTTACTATAGATTGTATAGCAGTCTTGGGATGAAGTCCTCAAGTGCAAGTAGAGTACAATGTGGAAGGAGTAATAGAGCTGAGTGAGCAGGGCAAGTGAAACTCTAGTTTGGGGTTTAAGGTTCTAAATTCACAAAGGAGTACAAGGTACTTCTCGAGTAGACCAAGTCTGAGGCAACTTAGATCTTTACAAGTGACTATAAATACAAGTAGCTAGAGATTAAGTCATAGTATGGCAATGAGACGTGTAAGTGCCTTAGTAATAGGCCTAATGATGCACAGTATCTACTTAGTAAGAAGCAAAAGAGAATGAGTAAGTAACTGGAGAAATGACTCACACATAGTAGGATTACTGAGCAAGAGGAGTCAGAAGGACAAGATCCAAGCTGTGGGAACACTAAGATGGAATAGAAAGGTAAGCATAAGTGGACATGGCTGCTAAGTATCAACATAACAGTTAGTCTAGAAATGGTAAGAGTCCAGTAAGTAGTGGTCTGATGATACAAATAATATAGAATATAAGTGTAACAGGGTATATGTTTTGTCAGTATCTGAATCCCGTGTTGGGGCATGAGGGAGGGCCCTGTGACTGCTTTGCTATCTAGATAACGATTATGATACCGGCTCTTGGGATAAGGCTAGCTTGTATGCCTTATGGACCAAGGTAAGTTCTGGGAACCAGCCCAGTGGTATGCCTCATTGCTGCCTTGCTGTTGCTGCATGTACAATATTTCTGATGGACTGCCTGAAACCGTCGTCGAATCCGTCGCCCCCTTGGCACAACCCTGCGTATTGGCAGCATGCATGGAAGGCTGCCCATAGCCTAGAGCCCTGCTTTCTGTGTGGTCGAGACCCCTTTCTAGACCCACATCAAACTCCATCTTCCTTATTGTCCTCGTTGCAGCCTGACTCCACATGATTGTCCGTCGCCCAAGTTAGGTCCCCGCGTTTGCCTTGTCGCTGTGGGTCACACCTACCATTTGCACCTCTTATCTATCTCGTGTCCCCTATGTCTGTTTCCTTTTGTTGCCCTATCCTTGTCCGACTCCTGTACGCCTCATGGCTGCCTCATGTCTCAGGGCACCACATGTCCAGTATCCCCTGTGCCTTATTGTTATCTGCCTCATGTTTGCCTCACTTCCACCCTGTTCCTGTTTGCCTCATGTATGCCTCCTGTTGGCCTTATGCCCTAGGAACCCTCTGCCCTGAACCTTATTCCTACTTTCCCACCCCTGCCTGTAGTAGCATATAAGGAGGACTCATTGCGCCCAGAGAGAGTCAAGTTGAGTCTCCTGTCTACCTACCTACTGTAGCTCTTGACAGCCCCAGGGGCTCAATATCAGTTTCCCCTTTCTTCTCGTCCATTTGTGCTATAGCAGGGTCTCCTAACAGTACTTGGAGGCTGTAACCTGCTCTTCTGTCCCACTGTATACGTGATGTATACCAGTTGTCCTCTAAGTTCCATGTTGTTAGACGCAGCTGTGACACTGCCTCTGATATGCATTGTTACCATGTGTTAGTGGTTTGATGCGCATTGTTACTGCATGTCCATGGCTTGATGTTTTGTAGTTATTTGTACACTTCTAGTAGTACTTAAGGGGCTTCAATTGCGCCTGTAATGGGCAAGTTGAGTCTCCTGTCTCAATTCCATATTGCGTTCTCTTCTACTTCACAGAGGGGTCTTGTGACACCTCTGTTGCATCCATACGGGTTAACCCCTGTCTCAGTTTCATATCGCGTGGCTCGTTTCCATATATGTGTACCACCGGACCGCTTTACCCGTCTACCGGACTTATCCGTTATCTAGATACTTAGCTGCTTTAACACTTACGCGTCATACTCAGGTTACCTTCCTCTTTCGGACTGGTTTCCCACATTTACTTAATACGCCCTGACTCCATCTCCCTCCAGAGTTGTCCAGTATTTCCTTTACACGTGAGTTATTTGCACAGCTACTTACTCAGTCTCTTTTGCTACTTACTAAGTACGTTACCAAGCATCAGTAAGCTCATTACTGAGCCGCTGACGCATCTCTATGTTTACTTACAAAGCCTCTTTTCCATGACTCAGATCCTAGTAGTACTTGTTGTATATAAACCCTGTACAAGAGTCCAATGTCGCCTCAGACTTGGTCTCCTTTGTGAATCCAGGACCATAAACCCCACTTAAGAGCTTCGCTCTATTCCCCCGTCTGATTCTCATCGTACCATCCACTTGCGCTCAAGAGCTTTGCTTTGAGTCCGCTATCTGACCTGACTTCAGATTAAGTCAGCTTTGCCTTAAAGTATCTAGGCGACTCTAGTACATAGAGTAGACTCTCTTAAGTACGATAGCGTATAGTAAGACCACGCTTATTGGTAAGCTATACATTAGGCGAACATCTTTACTCTCACAGCAGTGGTAAAGACTAGTAACTCGATACGCAAAGTCCGTGCGTAACAGGTCTCCTTAAGGTTAACTGGGAGGCAAGTAACTCTCTACTCAAAGCTACACTAAGGCAGCCTGGCCTTAGCTCTTCACTTGTATACAAAGCAAGTAGAGTCTTGTTGACTGCTACAATACGTGGCGGTGACAATAAGTATAAATAAATGTGTGAATGCACAGATAAGACAAAAGGCATAACATTGCAAATTGAATAAGCTAAGTTTTGATCTTATAGATAGAGGCACTGTGTCTGGTTGGGGAGGCTCCTATAAGTCATGATACAGTAAGTGCAATGAACCTGATCACTCTCATTCAATGAAACTAATGTTCTTCTTGTTATTTTGCTTTGATCTTGTTACGCCTCTGTTGCATCCATACGGGTTAACCCCTGTCTCAGTTTCGTATCACGTGGCTCGTTTCCATATATGTGTACTACCGGACCGCTTTACCCGTCTACCGGACTTATCCGTTATCTAGATACTTAGCTGCTTTAGCACTTATGCGTCATACTCAGGTTACCTTCCTCTTTCGGACTGGTTTCCCACGTTTACTTAATACGCCTTGACTCCATCTCCCTCCAGAGTCATCCAGTATTTCCATTACGCGTTAGTCATTTGCACAGCTACTTACTCAGACTCTTTTGCTACTTACTCAGTATGTTACCAAGCATCAGTAAGCTCATTACTGAGCCGCTGACGCATCTCTATGTTTACTTACGAAGCCTCCCTTCTGCCTGACTCAGATTCCAGTAGCACCTGTCGTATATAAACCCTGTACAAGAGTCCAATGTCGCCTCAGACTTGGTCTCCTTTGTGAATCCAGGACCATAAACCCCACTTAAGAGCTTCGCTCTATTCCCCCGTCTGATTCTCATCGTATCATCCACTTGCGCTCAAGAGCTTTGCTTTGAGTCCGCTATCTGACCTGACTTCAGATTAAGTCAGCTTTGCCTTAAGGTACCTAGGCGACTCTAGTATATAGAGTAGACTCTCCTAAGAACGATAGTGTATAGTAAGACCACGCTTATTGGTAAGCTATACATTAGGCGAACATCTTTACTCTCACAGCAGCGGTAAAGACTAGTAACTCGATACGCAAAGTCCGTGCGTAACAGATCTCTTGTAGAACAGTACTCTCTTATACTTGTTGTGGGATCCATGGTTCATGAGATGACTGAGCTTTCATCTTAGCATGATTGAGACTTGGGCAGAGGACATGTCATATGGTGAGATTGACACACTTTTCTAATTTAGAACACAACCACCATTTTGTGTATAAGTCACTTCAATCATCAAAAATTACAATTTTGCTTTTATAAAGTTGTTTACATCAGCAAAACAAGAATTGTGTGACTTTGTGTCATAGCTTTCATAGCATCTCATAGCAGTTTATGTGAGGAACTCACAACTTAGTGGGTAGTGGCTCCTTCTCGTTCAAGACGTTGGGTCTGAAGGCGAAGGGCGATGTAGAAGGCGAGGAGATAGACGAGGATGACGAGATCTAAACCAATCACAACGATTGATACCAGAGAGCCGATGGTGGCGAGCGAAGCTATATTGGATCAAGGCTGAGTGTCTGTCAGCTCAATCCCAAGGTGAGTCGCAAGCGAGTGTGCTAACCAGTATCCTAGGCTTGTTGCCAGGAGTGATCAGAGGAGGAACAAGTGGACAGTCTGAAGACTGTCCTTCGTATTCAAGCAGGCTTATATACTACATGGGTAGTGTTTGTCTATGTATACTAATGGTCTGTGCGCTGCTCAGTCAGCAGCTTACTGAGCGGATCAGTCAGCATACCTGCTGACTCAATTGTGCTGACAGCAGGAGGAGAGCCAATGGCGCATTGCTCTCATGAGGGCATTCTGCCTTGTCCAATAGAAATAGGTCACATGGGTGATTGCACCATTATGATGCGATATGTTGCAATCCCCTCTTTAGGATCAAGTCATGTGGCTAGTCACGTGTCTGTTTCCCACAGTCATGTGCTAGGCAAGGCTTCGGGATCACGTGCCTGTTTCTCACGGTCACGTGCAAGTCTAGGGTTCTGGTCACGTGCCTGTTTCCCAGAGTCACGTGCAAGTGGCGAACCAAGTTCATCACAGTTTATAGCAAACTAAGAAATTTCATAGCATCTCATAGCAGTTTATAGCAAACTAAGAAATTTCATAGCATCTCATAGCAATTTATAGCAAACTGAGAAAATCCATAGCACCCTTACCTAGGGTAAATCACGGGTAACCCGTGGGTCAAAAAAGGAAACCCGCACCTGCCCCGCAAAAAACCCACACCCTTACAGCGGGTCGCGGGTTTCCCGCTCTCACAGGTGCGGGAAATCACATGGGTATTGGGGATATTGATGGGTTCCCGCACAGTAAGGAGCATGGGTTGATGTATTAGATGTATTATAAACACATTATATACTACATATATACAATGTATTCAACACGCGTGGCATGACAACACAGGGACAGGCAACACTACTGTACAACCTGTCAACGCAACATGTTACATGAGACAACCAACGACGACCAGAGGACCCCATCACATTTGATATGCTGTGAATAGGAATAGAATCTTGGCACTTGCGCAATAAAGCTATGAAGGCTAATAATGAAGCTGCGCGACCAAGGTGTCGACCGTGTGTCGATTCACACCCGAACATGTATGGCGACTCGATTTGTCCATCGGCCCGGTCGAGTCTTTGATGTCACGGTCTTAATGGCTGATGGTGCTCGGGACGATTGGACACCCGGTCGAGTCTTTGATGTCGCAATCTTGTGGTGCTCAAGATGACGTGCAAGTGCAAGTCGAAGTGGCATGGGAAGAAGCCGAAAGGCGTTCAACGCGTCAACTGGACACAACGGTGGAAGAACGACACACCGACGCATTGCACAACAACTCAAGTACTCAAGTACTCAAGCACAATGCTTAGTGTTTTAAGGTCCAGTCCTATGGACTGAAAAAAGACTAGGACCAGACTGGACCAGACCAAAAAAAGACCAGACCACTGGTTGTAGTTGCCTCAGTTTGGGAGCAGGACCAGTTGCAGTTGCATGCATTTGACTTTCTTCTGCAACCAGGAAAAGACTGGTTTCAACTGGTCTTTTAGCAACCAGGAGACCTTAACTGTTTAGTAAAGTTCAAGTTCCATGCCATATGCTAAGATACAATTCTTAATACAGTTGCCACATATCTGACTGTGGTGGCAGCAATAGCTTAATGTTTTTTGAAATTTGATTATATCTTAAGAAATAAAATAGCTAAAAATACAAAAATATTTATCAACATAGATAAGATCAGAAGTTAATGGGTCCTCTGCCAACTTTAAGTGGTCTGATTAGCCATTCCTATATTATTTGATTAGCTACAAAATTAGCATTTTAAATTAATTTTATAGCTGATCAAATAACTCAGAAATGGTTGCTCAGATCGCTTAGCATTGGCAGAGGACCCATCAACTTCTGATCTTATCTATATCCACAAATATTTTCATATTTTTAGCAATTTTATTTTTTAAGATATAATCAAATTTTAAAAAACATCAGCTTAAGCTGTAGCAACACTATCTGAGTTTAAGTTTTAAAAGTGATCTTAAGTGTCAGTTGCAACTGGAAATAAACTGGTTGAGACTAGTTGTCAACTGGTTCATAATAAGACCAGTTGTCAACTGGTCTTTTAGTGTAATTAGACTGACATGGACCAGTTGATAGTGGTCTTGGTCCGGTCTTTATGGATTTTTGAAAACTATCAACCAGTCCTGGTCCTGGTCCTTGTTCAAAAGGGCAAAAGACCGGACTGGACCGGACTTTAAATCACTAACAATGCTGCACACACTGACGACTCAAGCACACTGCTGCACACACCGACGACTCAAGCACACTGCACACACGGACAGCGCAAACACAGAGACGACAAAAGCACACACCAACAACGCTCACGACACCATGCAACCCTCTCTTTCTCTTCTTTTCTCTGTTCATCTGCCTGCCCGATCGACTTGTTTCGCCAATCGCAGCCGCCGTGCCGACCGTACATACAAATTGACTGAGCCCCTTTGCTGATTAGTTCGAGCTCACTTTCCCTTCTCTCTGCGAGCCGCCATGCACTTCTCTTGCAAGCCTTTCCCCCCATCCTTTCTCTTTGACCTGAAGGCTCTGATGCTGAACCAAGCCAGTCACCAAATGGAGCCACCGAGGCTTAAATGACAGTTTGAATTCCCACTGCTGGTCATGCAACGGGCGTACTTCAATGAGTCAACGACTATCCTTGTCAGGCTCCTAGACTCATCTGTCTGGCAGTCCAGCAACGAAACCACGCTTACCTCATCACCCCTTCCGGCAAGTTCTACTATACCACAGACACAGGTCACACATGGTATACTCTTACTGTGGCGAAGCCGCTGAGCACGTTTGCGCAGGTGATGCAATACTACCCAGACCACTCGGATTGGATCATCCTCGTGCATCTCCTTTCTTAAGTAAGTGGGTGTGCATTCTGTCACTGTTCGTCTTCACGATCTCACCTCAGGATCATCACCCGTCGAGGAGATCTTTGCACAGATGCAAACCAAAAGATTGACAAAGATCTATGACCTACCCACGTTCTCCTCGATGCTCAAATTTTTAACCATGCTTGCACTGAGTACAGGATGCCTCCTCAAAGTCCGTAACTCCCCTTCTCTCCAAAACTCAAAAACTGTTTCATTCCCGTGTCATTCTCGACTGGAATCACCAAACACTACTGTTCTTCTCCGAGCCGCCTGCACTGCACACCGCGCATATACCCTCGACAATCCCCAGTAGTGGTGGGCGAGTTGTACCAGGCGCCGAGACGACTGGTGTCAAGCTGGAACGCATTCGTGGTGGCCGGTGTGAAGCAGGCAAGTGTCTCGTTTTTGTGCTGAACAAAATTGGTGCATAAGCCCGATTCTTTATCCTCTTCCTCTTCATCTGGAGGATCACTGATACTTGGCCGTATTATTATAACGTAGACCTGGTGTCACGCGAGAACGCCCAGCCAGGCATGGCTCACTCAAGCACTTCTGCCACGCAACTCTGACACTCCCATTCCACTCTGCGCATCTGCATCAGTGTACAAACCTTGCATCTAGCACGACCCCGGCATTGCTCCGCCTCCTCAAGGCATACAAACCAAGTGCAGTGCAGAGCGTCGCCGTTGCCATTCCCCAACCAACTTCGGCAAAAAGCAGCCCAATCAACATGCTCAAATGGGCCAAGGCACATCGTCATGTTTATCTGGGCTGAAACATATTTTTTTAACAATGCATGCATCGTTGTAGTGAAGGAGTGCCATTGCGGTGCAGCCAAGACCCACAAAGGAGTTGCAGTCAGTTCAACTTGAGCGTGGCCTGCGAATCGTCGTGGTGAGACCTTGCTGATATACAGCTCACCAGCTTCTCACTGTCCACATCATGGACTCACTTATTTAGTTCTCGCGATGTATTTAAATAATATTAATATATTTTTCTGAGTTCTCTCATCCTGGCCTGATTAATATGTTTACATACTACCCTATGTAGTGCTGCATAGCACTGTATAGTGACAGTGTGGATTATAGTTATACACTATATAGTCACATTATAGTGCTATGGAGCACTATATAGTGCTGTATATCATTATATAGCTAAAGACCTAGCTATGGTTGCTATAACAACTATGACTACTATATAGCACTATATAGTGCTATATAGTAACTTTTGTTTTGCTAATGTACATTAGGGTCATTTAAAGTTGGTGCTTATTTCTTACTTATTTGTGTTTATAAGGAAATGAAATAAGTGACATAATAAGTACAACTTTGAACACCCCCATTGGGGTATTTAGAGTTGTACTTATTATATCACTTATTTCATTTCCTTATAAACACAAATAAGTAAAAAATAAGTACCAACTTTGAACGACCCTATTGTAAAACTACATGATTCTATAGGCTCAGATTTTTTTATTTCATATTATATGTAAAAGACTTATAAACAAAACAGTGGTTTGTTACAAAATGTAATGTTTTAGTCATATGATATAGTCATACAGTATATGCTTGTGGCCTATCTTAATAAAATTGTAAATGGGTTTGAAAACATTATAATAAAGTTGTAAATGGCAGAATATTATTGTAATAAGATTGTAAATGGGTTTTACAGCGAATTTGGAAAATCTTGGCTGTGCCATTTAAAAAAAAAAAATTCAATCAGGTGACTTTAGCAAACTCCATATAGCACAGAGTTTGCCAGACCTGGGTAGCTGGGTTTGAATCCTAGTTTGGTCGATTTTCTCACATGGATGTAGCTAGATTTGTAATATGTTGCCTGATCTTGCATGATCTTGATAAATAATGCAGATTGAGTCAGTCGCACCCAAGGTGTGGTAGTTCAGTAGTTAGAGCACCCAGTATATGTTTTTGGGGCCGGGGGAGGCTTGGGTTCAAATACCGGACTAGCCATTTTTTTTACACCTACCCGCTTGTATTGGTTACATAACAGATTTGCTGGATTCACCTGAATTTTTTTTTTTTAAAAATGGCGCAGCCAAGGTTTTCCAAATACGCTGTAAAGTGTGAGGATTAGTGCCTTTCTTTAATTTCTTCCCTTTTCTCTCTTCCCAGTCCTGAATTCCTTGTATGATAACACTGTTGAGTGTAGCCAGGATGTGCTGGTCTTCCCTTTATCCCTTTTAGGCAGTTAACCCCTATTGCCAGTATTATAGTCAGCATCATGTATTAGTGATTTAAAGTCCGGTCCGGTCCGGTCTTTTGCCCTTTTGAACAAGGACCAGGACCAGGACTGGTTGATAGTTTTCAAAAATCCATAAAGACCGGACCGGACCGGACTTTAAATCACTAGCAACACGCACCCGTGAGGAGTTCTGATGCCAGATGCAGGGGAAATGCTTGGGCTGTGGATCCACCTTGCACACCAAGAAAGATGGCAAGCACGATCATGACTTGTGCGGGTTTTGCAAGAAGACTGGACACCAGGAGGTCATTTTTATGGATAAGTTCCTAAAGCGTGGAAAAGGACAGAAAGCTGCCACGACAACTGCCGAAAGTGATTTGGAGATAGAGCGGTTGAATGAGGAGTCTGAAGAGAGTGATCAGGTGAGGGCCGCTGCAATGACTTCCATTACTATCGCTCAACTGAAAGAACAGCAAAAGATCCTGGCCAAGAAGATAGCTGCGTTGGAGGTGGATTTTTGACCCGGGCACGCACGAAAGCCGCTGTGTGGTTGCCTGGTAATGTACATGCTTTGAAGATTGATCCAGATCCTACCTCGAGTTCGAATCCCTGTAACAATATCAATTCCTGTATCATCCCTGAATTAACTCTGTTGAGCTCTCATTTCAAGATTCAGGTGGATCTCAAAGGTTGAAACCGCAGCGCGTCAGTAGCGGCTATGGTGGATTGTGGTGCCACCGCCTTGTTTATCAGTGAAAGATTCGTGAAGACGAATCACATTCATACGCACCCTCTGGTCCGACAAATCCCACTCTATAACATCGATGGTTCGAGAAACAAGGCAGGTAGCATTGCCCGATTCGCCCATCTGCGACTTGGAGTAGGAGGAGTAGAGGAGTGGCGAGTGTTTTTGGTCACAGAATTGGGGCCGGAAGATGTAGTCTTGGGGCTCCCCTGGCTTAGGAGTAGGAACCCGGCAATTGATTGGGCAGAAGGTACCATGAGAGTCAGTCCCGAGAAGGAGGAATCGAAACCCAAACCCGAAGGGAAGGATGAGATCGAGCAAGTGGCCACGAACTGGATGCAGCGTCGTCGATGGTGGAAGGCCAGGGTACTAGAAGATCCGTCAGAGAGACTTTGGTGTGCCATGGGTTACACCTATTTGACTGAATTAGCAGAGAAAGCTACTGAACATAAACGAAAGCGAACTTACAAAGAGATTGTGCCAAAAGATTATCGAAAGTACGCTAAAGTCTTTTCAGAGGTTGAGTCCAAGCGCCTACCAGAACACAAACCTTACAATCACGCAATTGATCTGAAACCGGACACCCCCGAGATGATCCAATCAAAGGTATACCCTATGCCTTTAAATGAACAAGAAGAACTGGATCAATTCCTGGACGAAAACCTGCGCAAGGGTTACATCCTCCCTTCCAAATCTCTGATCGCCTCTCCAGTCTTCTTCGTCAAGAAAAAAGACGGACGACTACGATTGGTTCAAGATTATCGAAAATTAAACGAGTTCACTATCAATAACCGTTATCCACTCCCCCTAGCATCTGATATTATCAACCGCCTCAGTCAAGCTCGCATTTTTACCAAATTCAACGTTCAGTGGGGATATAACAATATTCAAATCAAGGCCGGCGATGAGTGGAAGGCCACGTTCACGACAAACAGGGGACTGTTCGAACCCCAGGTAATGCTCTTTGGATTGACTAACTCTCCTGCAATGTTCCAAGGACTCATGAACACCATCTTTGCGGATCTGGTCGCTGCTGGCAAGGTCGCAGTTTACCTGGACGACATCCTCATCTATTCCGCAACCCTGGAGGAGCACCGTACAACCACTCATGAAGTCCTACAATGCTTACTCGCTCACAATCTGTACCTACGGCCCGAGAAATGCGAATTCGAACAACAACAAGTCGAATATCTTGGATTAATTATTTCCAAAGGTAAGGTTACTATGGACCCAGTAAAAGTCCAAGCCGTTACAAGATGGCCCACCCCTCGTAACCTTCGTGACCTCTGCGGATTCCTCGGCTTTGCCAACTTCTACCGCCACTTCATCAAAAATTTCGCCAAACTTGCCCGTCCCCTCAATAACCTCACTAAGAAAGACACTCCCTGGAATTGGGGAGTAACTCAACACCACGCGTTTCAAGCTCTTAAAAGCATGTTCTTTCGCAAACCCATCCTCGCCATGTGGGCACCCGACTGGCCTACCTGACTCGAAGTCAATGCCTCCAGCTATGCAACTGGCGGAGTACTCTTGCAGAAACTCGAAGACAATTTATGTAGTGTTTTAAGGTCCAGTCCTATGGACTGAAAAAAGACTAGGACCGGACTGGACCGGACCAAAAAAAGACCGGACCACTGGTTGCAGTTGCCTCAGTTTGGGAGCAGGACCAGTTGCAGTTGCATGCATTTGACTTTCTTCTGCAACCAGGAAAAGACTGGTTTCAACTGGTCTTTTAGCAACCAGGAGACCTTAACTGTTTAGTAAAGTTCAGTTCCGTGCCATATGCCAAGATACAATTCTTAATACAGGTGCCACATATCTGACTGTGGTGGCAGCAATAGCTTAATGTTTTTTGAAATTTGATTATATCTTAAGAAATAAAATAGCTAAAAATACAAAATATTTATCAACATAGATAAGATCAGAAGTTAATGGGTCCTCTGCCAACTTTAAGTGGTCTGATTAGCCATTCCTATGTTATTTGATTAGCTACAAAATTAGCATTTTAAATTAATTTTATAGCTGATCAAATAACTCAGAAATGGTTGCTCAGATCGCTTAGCATTGGCAGAGGACCCATCAGCTTCTGATCGTATCTATATCCACAAATATTTTCATATTTTTAGCAATTTTATTTTTTAAGATATAATCAAATTTCAAAAAACATCAGCTTAAGCTGTAGCAACACTATCTGAGTTTAAGTTTTAAAAGTGATCTTAAGTGTCAGTTGCAACTGGAAATAAACTGGTTGAGACTAGTTGTCAACTGGTCTTTTAGTGTAATTAGACTGACATGGACCAGTTGATAGTGGTCTTGGTTCGGTCTTTATGGATTTTTGAAAACTATCAACCAGTCCTGGTCCTGGTCCTTGTTCAAAAGGGCAAAAGACTGGACTGGACCGGACTTTAAATCACTAAATTTATGGCACCCCATCGCCTATCGATCTCAATCGATGACAGACGCCAAACGCAACTATGAAATCTATGATAAAGAAATGCTCGCCATTATTCGAGCCCTCGAAGATTGGCGACATTACCTCGAAAGCTTACCCGACTCTTTTGACATCATTTCCGACCACTGTAACCTTCAATACTGGCGCAGCGCTCACATAAGGAGGGGTAAGGAGAGAGAGGAAGGAAGGAAGGAAGAAGGCATGGAGTGCCAGCAGGCTCGCTGGTCCCATTACCTTAGCCGTTTCACCTTTTACCTTACCTATAAACCTGGACCCACTAACACCCAGGCTGATCCCCTCTCGCGTATCTCTACCTATGCTGTAACTGATGCTGACGATAACCGTGATCAAATCGACCTCACACCCGACCACTTCCTCTCAACGGCAATCAGTGCTACTAATGATGCTAACTCCCTTGAACAAGACATTCGCGATGCGACAGACCTCAACCCTCAGGTCTCAATCGCCCTTAAAACCCTCCGGGACCATGCACCATGCCAACTTACAGGTAACCTTACTGACTGGGAGCAAAGCGACGGATTAGTTTTCTTTAGAGGACGCGTTTACATTCCGAAATGCTTAGACCTTCGACAAAAAGTTGTGCGTTTATGCCACAACTCTCCCTCGACAGGGCATCCCGGACAACGCAGAACTTTAGAACTGGTAAGTCGATTATACTGGTGGCCCGGAATGACAGCATTCGTAAAGGGGTACGTCTCCGGATGTGATACTTGCCAACGAACCAAACCAGCCCGCCACCCCCGTGCCATATTACAACCTCACGACGTCCCTGAAGGCCCATGGCAAACAATTGGAGTCGACCTCATCACTGGATTACCTTGAGTTGGAGGATATGACACGATCATAGTATATATTGACCACTATAGCAAACAAACACATATTCTCCCAACCACCTTGGACATCGACGCAGAAGGCGTCGTGGATATTCATTACCGCGAGATTTTCCACCTTCACGGGATCCCAACCAAGATAGTCTCCGACCGCAGTCCGCAATTTGCCATGCGCCTTATGAAGGCGCTGTATCAATGACTTGGGATTACTCATGCCCTCACTACAGCATACCACCCTCAATCCAATGGCCAAACAGAGCGTGCAAATCAAGAAGTCGAGCAACACCTTCGACTATTTGTCAATGCTCGACACGATGATTGGGTCGCTCACCTCCCCACTGCAGAATTTGTACTAAACAATCAAATGCATTCCGCCCACAAAATGGTTCCCTTTGAAGTGATGTATGGTTACCGTCCAGATTTTACCATTCCAACTGGCCCGCCGACTAAATTTCCTGCACTGAATTCACGTTTACAGAGCCTACAAGAAGTCCGTAAAGAGGCAGAAGCTGCCCTCCGAATGGAGAAGCGCACCATGAAAGAGACATTTGAAACCAATAAGCCTCCTCCTCACTCTTTCACCCCTGGCCAAAAGGTCTGGCTCAGTTCAAAGGATATCAATGTATCAAGCCCCAGTCGCAAACTTGCACCATGACAGCTAGGCCCATATGAAGTCCTTGAACATACTGGTGAGCTCACTTATCGCCTACAACTCCCACCCTCCATGCATCAGCATCTGGTATTTCATGTGGACCGTCTTTCACCCTGGCACGGTAATAAAGTAAATGGCCTGCACCCTCCACCTCCACCTCCCATCCACATCAATGAGGAACTTGAATACGAGGTTGACTGTATCCTCGACAGCCAAACATACAGTACCGTAATCAATATCAGTACCTCGTTCAATGGAAAGAATATGATGCTGGTCATAATAGTTGGGAACCTGCTGCTCACCTAACTCACTCTGCAGATCTTCTAGATGCCTTTCACAAGGCACATCCCTCGGCACCATGTCGCATTGCTGCATCCCTTTTCACAACGCTTCCTTGGCGCCCTTGTCCTACCTTCACAGACACCCCTCCTGCTCTGGACTGGGAACTAGGCGTATCTCCACGGCCACTGGGGACGTCGGCCTTAAAAGAGGGGGTAATGTGAGGATTAGTGCCTTTCTTTAATTTCTTCCCTTTTCTCTCTTCCCGGTCCTGAATTCCTTGTATGATAACACTGTTGAGTGTAGCCAGGATGTGCTGGTCTTCCCTTTATCCCTTTTAGGCAGTTAACCCCTATTGCCAGTATTATAGTCAGCATCATGTATTTACTGCTCTCTGTCTTGACCTCTTTATCCTTCAATCCAGTTTGTTGCCCTCCAAGGCTGAAAGCTGGGTGATTGGGAGTCCTAAGCCTCTGAGCCGACTTCCCTAGACAGCAGAGTTAAGATTTCCTTCTTTAGAGCATAGTCTGACACTTTGCTCTCCATCTATTTTCCATAGGCGCTCTGACAGTGCCTCCCTGGGGTACCGCATCGCCCCATACCAACTTGCCCCCGCTGGCAGTCGTGACATAAAGCATTGTAATAGAATTGTGAATGATAGAATATTAGAGTCATTCAAAGTTGGTACTTATTTCATTTCCTTATAAACACAAATAATTAAGTAATAAATGACATAATAATTATAACTGTGAACACCCCCATTATTGTAATAGGATTGTAAATGGGTTTTAGAGCATTGTAATAAAATTGTGAATGGTAACATATTGTTATAATAGAATTGTAAATGAAAAAATATTGTTGTAATAACTGTAAATGGGTTTTAAAGTATTGTAATTGGATTGTAATTGAAAGAATATTGTTGTACAGTGGGCTCAAAAACTGTTCCAATGTTTGGGGGTTTTGGATTATTTGTGATGTAGCACTTGACAGCATGGGAATCTCACTTAGAATTGGTGGAGTTAGGTAAAGTACTCCTTCTTGGCTTTCTAATGGGGTCCTGATCACATGACCTGGATCAGTGATTGTGGAGATATACCCTTTTTAAAATGAGGTTATCATTGGAATGGTTTTTGAGCCGCTGATAATAAGCAGATATTTGAAGTATATCAGTACTTTGCAGAACTCCCCTTTGCCTTGAGCATTGCCTGAACCCTCCTAGGCATGCTTCTTATTAACTTTTAACATTCTAATGCCAATATCTCTCCCCAAACCATTGGAATCCTTTCCTGTAACTTATGAATCCCTAAAAGGGTGTTTATACTTTGCAAGCCTTTTTAAACCCTAACCCCAAAGATGTTCAATGAGATTCAAGTCAGGTGACTATGTAGGCTGCATTATACACCTAAATTTTTACTTCTCTAATCACTCTTGAACCTTTTTACAAGTGTGCTTACGATCATTTTCTGATGTTAAGGGGATTACAACCATGATACTGCAGGGTATCCACTAGTTTATCCTTCAATATTTGAGGGTACAGGTCACTATTCATCCTACCATCAATTTTAGCAGCATAGCCAACTCTCTGCCAAGTTATACACCCTTATATTATAATAGTATTTTCTTTAAACTTAACACTTGCTTTTATTAACCTATTACTCAGGCTTCTTACCTAACCTTTCCACATTCATTTATGTCCATCTGACCCTAAACAATTGATCTTAGTCTTTTTAAACATATAATCTTTTTTTTAGTCATCCATAGTTTAATTTATAAAGAAACTGTTAAGTTTGAAAAAGCTACTATTATAATACAAGAGTGTATGACTTAGCAGAGAGTTGGCTATGCTGCTAAAATTGATGGTAGGATGAATAGTGACCTGTACCTTCAAATATTGAAGGATAAACTAATGGATACCCTGCAGTATCATGGTTGTAATCCCCTTAACATCAGAAAATGATCATAAGCACACTTGTAAAAAGGTTCAAAAGTGATTAGAGAAGTAAAAACTTAGGTGTATAATGTGGCCTACATAGTCACCTGACTTGAATCTCATTGAACATCTTTGGGGTTAGGGTTTAAAAAGGCTTGCAAAGTATAAACACCCTTCTAGGGATTCATAAGTTACAGGAAAGGATTCCAATGGTTTGGGGAGAGATATTGGCATTAGAATGTTAAAAGTTAATAAGAAGCATGCCTAGGAGGGTTCAGGCAATGCTCAAGGCAAAGGGGAGTTCTGCAAAGTACTGATATACTTCAAATATCTGCTTATTATCAGCGGCTCAAAAACCGTTCCAATGATAACCTCATTTTAAAAAGGGTATATCTCCACAATAACTGATCCAGGTCATGTGATCAGGACCCCATTAGAAAGCCAAGAAGGAGTACTTTACCTAACTCCACCAATTCTAAGCGAGATTCCTATGCTGTCAAGTGCTACATCACAAATAATCCAAAACCCCCAAACATTGGAACGGTTTTTGAGCCCACTGTATGAGTGCGAAGCAGAGGTGCAAGATTTCGATCGCCGTGGTAACTGCTGCATGCAGCGCATGCTTTCTCTTCAGCCTGACTTCAAAAACGAGAAGCCGCTTTTGCAACTTATAGTAGAAAAGGCTGGCCACAAGTGCCTATTCTTACCCAAATTTCATTGTGAGTTAAATCCAATTGAGATGGTCTGGGGGCAAACAAAACGGCGTAAGGTTTGGTCAATCCTAAAACTGTTAATACTAAATAATTACAAAAACAGGTTTCCGTGAGTTAACAGATGGGACATTCCCCAAAGCAAAACAACTTGTCCCCAAGTGTCTTAACCATGTCAGTGTATCCAATATTCAAAAGTACTTTTGTCACTGCTATTGGTACATGGATGCATACAAGTGAGTACTTTATACACTATTGTTGGTCCAAACCAAGTCTTTTGTCCTTTAGGTTAGGACTGAACATCCGACAAGCTGCTTATGCAGTCAAAAAGTACAAATCACATCGGCGGGTGGATCGGAGAATTCTCATGGACATTAATGTCATAAACCGAGGGTATAATGGGTAATCTTTGGGTGATACAAGCATGCACCACATACATACTAATTTGGGCACGACTACTATATATGGTAGCTTAGTCAGCTGTCCACTTTTCGAGAATGACAGTCATTTTTGAAACTTCACCAATGGCTTAGCAAAGCACAAGCCAGCTTCTGACATGTATTCTAAAGCATCCTAATGTGTTTTTATGACCAAAGAAAAAGTTTTAAAAATGTGGCACAATTTACAAAATTTGAGGCCATTTACAGTAAGTGACACGTCAAGAGGTGGTGATGGGCACCGTATGAAAATATATCACTAGTCAGATATTTTGCTGTGAAAACTATATTTCTGATCACATATTTTGCTATGAAAACTATATCACTAATTATATATTTTGCTGTGAAAACTATATCACTAATCAGATATTTTACTATGTAAACTATATCTCTAATCACATATTTTACTGTGAAAACTACTGTACCATTACAATCAATTTGGCAGTCACATGTCACAGCAACTTGTGCCATGTCAAAATTTTGGCCATGTCATGCATCACAGAAGGTCATGTTGAACTGCACCCCATAAACCCTAACCTAAACCTAAGCCTAAGCTAGTAAGCAATTTGCAATTCTGTCAAAAATTTTGCTCTGTAACAAGTCACAGCCAGCCTGTGTCAGAGTGCCAAAATGAGTAAATGTGTCACAATCACACAAGTGTGCTGGATTGATTGTAATGGTACAATATATCACTAGTTATATATATTTTGCTATGAAAACTATATCATTAGTCATATACTGTATGTACTGTGGCACTTCTGTACTTCTGGGTTGTCAATCACATAGGATGAAGTTCTTTGCTCTGCAGTCAAAGTTTGAAAGGCATAGTATCGGTGCATATGTGTTGATGGTGAATCGTACTGTGTGCCACTGTGCTGTGCTTGCTGACCACTGTGGGTACCGATGGTAACTATGACTTATGTTCAACCTGTTTAATAACGTCCATATAATGGTACTAGCGGTGGCCCGTGCTGCGCACGGGCACAGCTAGTTATCACGCGCACAAGTTCCGAATGAAGTATATTCAAGTAATCATAAATATGTAATTGTTATTAGTCAAGTAGAATTTCATTATATACGACGTTTTTGGTTTTCTTTGCCTGCGAATCATTGGGGAGAAGAACATTGATATGTTGGGAAGACGTTGCCCGTGAGAAAGCAACATAAAGTTGGCCGTGAGCGAAGACAGGTTTCCGAAGGTCAATCCCAATGTGTTTCATGCTTTGGCCTTGAGATTTGTTGATAGTTAATGTGAAGGCCAATTGGATCGGAAATTGTCGCCTGTTCAGCTTGATGGTAAAGTCAAGCCCTGTTGGCATTGGTGAGAGGGTGATTCGCGGAATAAGTGCCCTTTGCCCCATGTGATCTCCAGTTAGGAGTCAAATGTCAAGGAGACGATTTGTCATGTGTACAATGGTGGCGTGCGTGCCATTACAGAGGCCTCGTTTAGAATCAATGTTTCGTAGAAGGATAATGGGGCATCCTACTTTAAGATGGCGTTGGGCAATTGGCAGGCCCGATGCATTGAGAGTATGTAGAAACTCGACCGGAATGTTATCGTTTTCATACGCTGTGGGACCTTCAATAGAATAAGTATCGGCACTGAAATATGTTCGCTCGTCACCTGGAAGGTAGGCGAGTATTTTCGAGTTGAGCCCTTGGACATCATCGTTTCGTGCTGCGAGAATGACACACTCTCGGAAGAAATCAGGAGGCGGTGGTTGAGGTCGATCACTTATAGATCCGTACACGCTTGCTATGAGATTACTTTCGGTGTCACAAAGCATGAGGTCTGGGATGGTAATAGAGGTCGATCTATTTTCCGGAGGAGTCGATCGCCCATGTCCAATATTGAGGAGCCACTGAACAAATTGCTGGTAGTCGGTGTTTGTCTCAACTCGCATGTTTTGACGGAGATGTATAATATCGATGTTGTTCCACAGCAGAGAGCGTTGTATTGTAGCCTGCACAGAGTCTTCTCATGTTCCATGGACAACGACAGGCAGCGTCTGTTGGAAATTGCCTCCGAAGACAACTGTGATTCCACCAAACGGTTTGTTTGTTGAAGAAATGTCCTGAAACATACGGTCGACAGCTTCAATTGCATGTCTTTATGAATGAAATACGTAAGATGGTAAAGACGATAGATAATAAAGTAATACCTGTGTTGGGTGACGGCTTCATCCCAAATAATGAGTCGTACAGTGGGCTCAAAAACCGTTCCAATGTTTGGGGGTTTTGGATTATTTGTGATGTAGCACTTGACAGCATGGGAATCTCACTTAGAATTGGTGTAGTTAGGTAAAGTACTCCTTCTTGGCTTTCTAATGGGGTCCTGATCACATGACCTGGATCAGTGATTGTGGAGATATACCCTTTTTAAAATGAGGTTATCATTGGAATGGTTTTTGAGCCGCTGATAATAAGCAGATATTTGAAGTATATTAGTACTTTGCAGAACCCCCCTTTGCCTTGAGCATTGCCTGAACCCTCCTAGGCATGCTTCTTATTAACTTTTAACATTCTAATGCCAATATCTCTCCCCAAACCATCGGAATCCTTTCCTGTAACTTATGAATCCCTAGAAGGGTGTTTATGCTTTGCAAGCCTTTTTAAACCCTAACCCCAAAGATGTTCAATGAGATTCAAGTCAGGTGACTATGTAGGCCACATTATACACCTAAATTTCTACTTCTCTAATCACTCTTGAATCTTTTTACAAGTGTGCCTACGGTCATTTTCTGATGTTAAAGGGATTATAACCATGATACTGCAGGGTATCCATTAGTTTATCCTTCAATATTTGAAGGTACAGGTCACTATTCATCCTACCATCAATTTTAGCAGCATAGCCAACTCTCTGCTAAGTCATACACTCTTGTATTATAATAGTAGCTTTTTCAAACTTAACAGTTTCTTTATAAATTAAACTATGGATGACTAAAGAAAAGATAATATGTTTAAAAAGACTAAGATCAATTGTTTAGGGTCAGATGGACATAAATGAGTGTGGAAAGGTTAGGTAAAAAGCCTGAGTAATAGGTTAATAAAAGCAAGTGTTAAGTTTAAAGAAAATACTATTATAATATAAGGGTGTATAACTTGGCAGAGAGTTGGCTATGCTGCTAAAATTGATGGTAGGATGAATAGTGACCTGTACCTTCAAATATTGAAGGATAAACTAGTGGATACCCTGCAGTATCATGGTTATAATCCCTTTAACATCAGAAAATGACCGTAGGCACACTTGTAAAAAGATTCAAGAGTGATTAGAGAAGTAGAAATTTAGGTGTATAATGTGGCCTACATAGTCACCTGACTTGAATCTCATTGAACATCTTTGGGGTTAGGGTTTAAAAAGGCTTGCAAAGCATAAACACCCTTCTAGGGATTCATAAGTTACAGGAAAGGATTCCGATGGTTTGGGGAGAGATATTGGCATTAGAATGTTAAAAGTTAATAAGAAGCATGCCTAGAAGGGTTCAGGCAATGCTCAAGGCAAAGGGGGGTTCTGCAAAGTACTAATATACTTCAAATATCTGCTTATTATCAGTGGCTCAAAAACCGTTCCAATGATAACCTCATTTTAAAAAGGGTATATCTTCACAATCACTGATCCAGGTCATGTGATCAGGACCCCATTAGAAAGCCAAGAAGGAGTACTTTACCTAACTCCACCAATTCTAAGCGAGATTCCCACGCTGTCAAGTGCTACATCACAAATAATCCAAAACCCCCAAACATTGGAACGGTTTTTGAGCCCACTGTACCTCGTGCAACATGTCAGCATGCTTTGAATTTTTTTCAATTTGGCAACTGGAGTCCTTGCATAGATTTTCTACTGGTATGGAGAATGTCGAATGTGCAGTGTGCCCATCAGGAAGGAGGAGCGCAGCTATTCCTGATGACACGACACAGAGCACAATCCAACCATTGGCACAAACTCGATAACAAAGGGTTTTGTAGAGGAATGTTTTGCCCGTGCCGCCGGGTCCATGAAGGAAGAACAGCTTCCCATCTTGAGTACACGTGGACACCAAGATCTTATTGAACGCATGCCATTGGTCATTGTTTAGTATTGGGATGTTGTGCTCGGTGAGATGTCATTCACTGTCGCGGTCATAAGCAAGTTGTTCCGTGATGTATGGGTTCCCTTGATTGTCTTGCCAATTTTTTTGAATCGACGGCATTGACGGGAAGGAGGAGAGTGACATTCCATGCTCGCGGAGGTCTTGGTTGATGAGGAAGAGACCATAGTCAAATATGTCATCGAGTGGGATGTCGGCCAGTGTCTGTCTTGCACGTTGTAATCACTGGCCTAAGTCGTCACATAGATTTTCATGGAACTCGTGCCAAAGGATGTCGGGTTGTGATGGCTGACAATGTCTGAGAATTAGGGAGAATAAATGTCGAAGGCTTTCCCCGACGTGTGTTAAAAAGGCATCGCTAAGGCACTCGCACCACTCGTTGTCGTTTTGAAGGAGACCGCGGGCTAGACAGGCAGCGTGAAAGGTTTGATGTAGAACGCCATCAAATGTTCGAAGGTCTTCCCAACTGGTGGGACCTTTAACTGTAATGAGAAGTGTACGAAGGTAGAAGCGTTCGCCAGCCATCGGGGAAACGAAGTAGATGCGTCCCACTGTTGAACCGCGTTGACGATCCTTCCATCGTTTCATTCCCCAATCCCAAACAAAGTGCAGTGGCACTTCTTGGTAGGTATACTGGTGAGCGATGGGGTTATCCCTGTTGAGCTCGAAGAACGCAGTTAACATCGTTCTTTCTTGCTCTGTGCGGGCTCTTACGGTCTCGATGGGTTCATTTGGTCTAAAGACAACCATATGTTGGCCGGGAAGGTGAACTTGGAGGCTCATGACAGCCGGTTCTTGGTGATGGATAGGGAATTCAAAGAGACGCCAAGATGATTTGGAGGCTGCGATGTACCGACTGTCTCTGAATTCCGAGACCTCGTTACGTTGTTGTATTTCGATGGTGGCTCGGTCGGGACCCTTATGTGTGTATTTGGTAATGTATTTCGCAGCTGCTAGTGACATGACGCATTCAACATTGATGTGCGCATCGTAACTTTAAATTCTGTGTTAATTGATGTCGGTGTGGGATGAAATAGTGTGATCCATACCGAGAAAGAATCAATGGATTGTACGGCACGATCCACCGATTGTCTGCGATGAACTTCGAACCTCATACACTCGACCGTCATTTGGTCTAGCATATACTGGGTAGCCATCACGACTCATGACTGTTTCTGCCTGAAACAGTTTTGGAAATCCTTTACTACATATTCTGTCTTTCATGCAGGGCGCATTCGGTTTCCATCGTCCATAGGGGCCGTGCACCATACAACGCTTGACGATATTGAACAGGCGCGGTTCTCGTTCACTGTCTGGCCATGTCGCTC
The DNA here is from genome assembly GCA_963926505.1 of Russula olivacea. Classification (NCBI taxonomy): domain Eukaryota; kingdom Fungi; phylum Basidiomycota; class Agaricomycetes; order Russulales; family Russulaceae; genus Russula; species Russula olivacea. Next base: position 762,552 of record OZ004887.1, read on the forward strand.
TGACGATGGTGTCAACCTGTTCTGGAGTAGTGGGACGGAAGCGGGGTGTGAGCGATAGAAGGAGGTGCATGTGAGGAAGCCCGCGTTTCTGGAACTCGATGGTATGAACATAGCCTAAAATGCTGCCGAAAACGTCATGCCTCGTAAGTGCATCAATCAATGAGGTCTTGTACATGTTGAAGACGTGGGCCATAAGCTCGGGATGATCTGCAGCACTTTGGTTGGGAAGTAATTTGTTTTTAATTTTCGGCCATAGAGCGTTGGTGGTGAAAGTAATGAAAAGATCGAATCCATGATTGTAGCGAGCGAGAGCAATGGCATCTTGGAAATGTTGATTCATGTATCTAGGACCACCAACGTAAGATGATGGGAGGACGATGCGATGACCGATGTCATGAAGATCAACATCTCTTTCTCCATGTCCAACAGCGTCTTCGAGGCCACTGTACAGAGCCACGTGTAATTGAGGCTGATGAGTTTCGACCCATCGGAGACGATTCTGATCAGTTGAAACCCACATATCGCATATGTATTGTTGGAACAGGCGGCCTCCAGACTGTAGAATAGGAAACTCGTCTTGTCATGTGTGTAGGTGATAAGAGTAAAATTGGACCTGTGTGATGTACTTCTCGTTTTGAGCGTTGTTTGTCGCGTCGTTCTGAGAAGCGTTGTCGGCATTGGCTTTGAGGGGCATACCATACGTCCAGCCAGCGGTGCCATAAAGAAAGAGTAGGACGTAGTGTAATGGAGCGTATGCATGGTGGTGATCATGGATGAATTGGAGATCGCCTTGACGGGGATGTAGAATGATGTCTCGAGGGTTAGCAGCCCGTGTCTGATCACCGGGAAGGATGATGGTGATTTCATCCACAGTGGGAATATTGTATTGCCGAAGGTCGGTGGATGGGTCCGCGAGGATTCGAAAGCCAAGATCCCTTAAAGGGGTGGCATCCAAGATCTTGAAGGCATGGAGAAATAATCGTTTATATCGATTTGTCTGTGTAAGCATGTTTTGCAGATTCTCCATCGTGTCACGCTTGAGGTTATCATTACGGTTCATACGATATTGCAGCGTGTCGACTGGGTCATAAAAGTACAGTTGTGCGTACTTTGGATCGTTTTGTGCATCTGGGAGGAGGGACCCGAGCCTATGATATATTGTATATCCCGATTTCCATACCCATGGACCACCGGAGCCGCCGTTGTCATTTTTCTCCTTTGCCGTGAACGAAGTGAAAGCGAGTGCGGAGTTGTATTGTTGAATACCTTCTCTGAACTCTTTCGCCTGTCTGGACTGTGCTGTGAATAGTGACCGAAGTTCTTCCGGAGGGTCAGGGAGCTGCTGCAGAAGAACTTTCCCATGATGACAGCAGTGAGAAAAGCGGGGAGATGAAATTGGACTGTCTTTGATGCGTTCATTGAGCCAATGATGAGCGGCACAGTGAGAACAAATGATATTCATTTGTCCAAAAGAGACAGGGTCGATCGGCTCTACATAATCATGTCGAGCGACAGGGATGAGGAGAGGGAGCGTCAACTATGATCATGTAGGGGTCATAACAATGAGCCGAGATTGAACAATACGAATAGATGTAGACTTACCTGTTCATGAGCAAGCTCTGTGATATGTTCTCTGTGACGACGTCTACGATTAACAACAACTCTTGTAGGAAGAATAGACCGTGATGGCAATAGAACAGGGAGATTGACTTGTACAGTCTGAGAACGAAGGGCGCGTTCCCTCTCTCGACGCCTGCGCTGTGCAAGCATTCTTCTCGAAACAGGGGACAGGGACTGTGAAGCACGGTCCAAAGTGGATGGCGAATTTGACACCGTGCTGGAAGTCGACGAAGATGGCGGAGGATGTTGGGAAGTCGAAGGAGGATTTGGAGTGCGATGGACTTGTACACTATTACATTGAAGAGTGCGTTCCCTCTCTCGACATTTGCACTGTGCAAGGGCTCTTGTAGGAACACGGGAAGGGGGACGTGGAGTAGCGTCATTCATGACGTGCAGTGCAAGATCACAGGGAAAGAACGGCAAGAGCGTAGCGAAAGGCAAACTAAATACAGCGAGAAATTAAAAGATTTAGCACCAGACGGAAGAGAGAAGCATACCAAATCAAGTAACGATGGAATGAAGACATGGGGAGCGACTTTCCAAAAATATTCTGAAGCTGGCAGGCACTGTTAACAGTTCCATCTAAAAGCGGCCTAGAAATATCCAAAAGAGAAAAGATGTCGGGGATGTCGGGCGTAACCTTGAAATAGATGTACGGGTGATTGAGAAAGATGGAGAGCGAGAGGAGAGAAGGACGGCTGTGGATTAGCATGTTGAGTCGAGGGAAGATAAAGTATGCACAGATTGAGTTCCACCTTCGCATAGCTAGACAATAAAACTGTCGAGGATGTCAGGAGTAAGGTCAAAATGCACGCGGAGGAGCTCGAGCACGATGGAGGGTGACAGGAGAAAAGGACGACAGTGGATTAGCGTACCAAGTCGAGGGAAGGTAAAGTATGCACAGATTGAGTTCCACCTTCACATAGCTAGACAATAAAACTGTCGGGGATGTCGAGAGTAAGGTCGAAATACATGCGGAGGAGCCCAAGCACGATGGAGGGTGAGAGGAGAGAAGGACGACAGTGGATTAGCGTGCCGAGTCGAGGGAAGATAGAGTACGCACAGATTGAATTCCACCATCGCATAGCTAGACAATAAAACTGTCACGGATGTCGGGAGTAAGGTCAAAAGGGATATGGAGGGGATCAAGCACGATGGAGGGCGAGAGGAGAGGAGGACAACAGTGGATTAGCGTGTTGAGTCAAGGGAAGATAAAGTACGCACAGATTGAGTTCCAACGTCGCATTGCTAGACAATAAAACTGTCAGGGATGTCGGGAGTAAGGTTGAAAGGGACATGGAGGGGATCGAGCACGATGGAGGGCGAGAGGAGAAAAGGATGACAGTGGATTAGCGTACGGAGTCGAGGGAAGATAAAGTATGCACAGATTGAGTTCCACCTTCGCATAGCTAGACAATAAAACTGTCGGGGATGTCGGGAGTAAGGTCGAAAGGGATGCGGAGGGGATCAAGCATGATGGAGGGCGAGAGGAGAAAAGGACGACAGTGGATTAGCGTGCGGAGTCGAGGGAAGATAAAGTACGCACAGATTGAGTTCCACCTTCACATAGCTAGACAATAAAACTGTTGGGGATGTCGGGAGTAAGGTCGAAAGGGACGCGGAGGGGATCGAGCACGATGGAGGGCAAGAGGAGAAAAGGACGACAGTGGATTAGCGTGCGGAGTCGAGGGAAGATAAAGTACGCACAGATTGAGTTCCACCTTCGCATAGCTAGACAATAAAACTGTTGGGGATGTCGGAAGTAAGGTCAAAAGGGATGTGGAGGGGATCGAGCACAATGGAGGGCAAGAGGAGAGGAGGATGACAGTGGATTAGTGTGTCTACTCAAGCGAAGAGATTGAGACAATAAAAAAATTCAAACATCGCATATTGATGACATAAACAACATGAGCGGTGCACAGGCAAAACAGTCAAGTACTTAAGTTAGTAGAACAATGTTCCAATGTCGTCACGCTGGTTGTACAGTTCACTACAATCACGAAAATAAAAATAGACTTTATTTTCTGTTCTGAGAGCGATAGAGTCCAAGAGTGTCGAAGTACATTATTAAGGTAAATGTAATGCCAAGTCATCCCAGTCCCAGTCGTCTGCGCCGATTTGCTCCCAGTATTTCGCCTCTTCTTCATTCTTAGCACACTTGCCATCATCGCCTTTTTTCTTTTTTTTTCCACTTGGTTTACGCACTCGCTTAATGCATTTGGAAGTAGGACCTTCTTCTAGGAAAGGAGGATCAATTTCAGAAATAGGCCTTGTTTTCCTCTTAACGCGTTTGGGAAGCTCGTGTGCACTCATCGTAGGGGCTGGAGTATGGAAAGGAGAACTTGTTTCAGGACTGAGCCCGCACCTAGAAGGCTCGCCTGGACTTGTCGTAAGGGCTGGAGTATCGAAAGGAGAAGTTGGAGAACCAGGCTTAAGACAGAACACTGGATGTTTCAATTGCGTACCTCTAGAAAGTTTTGAATGCGTGTTGTATGGGCTAGAGAAAATGCGACGTGTCGAAGGAGTCGCGATCACGTCAGACATTGCCACAGGATGGGAGGAGCGTTTTGCATTGGGTGAAACGGTAGGAGACGGTGTGAATAATTGTAAAGGTGGCGACACAGGGTTACATGAAAAAGGAGACGATGACGGACCAGGAGTCGAAGGTTCCTGGTTGACTGATGAAGCGGTCAGTAAACCATTTACATGAATCGGATAACTCACCCATAACTCACCCTGTGTTGGCACTGTCTTGTCATCCATGATGTGGAGGACAATATGAAAGCGAAAAAATAGTGGGCCTTGGGTGGGGTTGCCAAACGCGAACTGAAGATGGCGACGAATTAAGAACATTTCGGACGACCAGATCAAGTAATAAAGGAATGAAGATAAAGTTTGTGACATTGAGAGACCTATCCAAACCTGGCAGCAACATGGAGAGCGAGAGAAGAGAACGTTAACTTCGGTTTAGTGTCCCTAGTCGAGATAATAAATTTCATTTTACGAAACAATAAGGTCAGATAACCGATTTATGTGTCAGCGGTGCCTGCACATTTCCAATTAACAGCTTTATATTATAGTAGATAACATGTTTTATGTTCATATTCATGTGTGTAAGAGGGCAGTTTCAAGTACACTGCAAGGGCCTGGGCTGGACTGATACTGTAACAAACAAAAGCACCAGTGCTGTCTCGCTACCCATATGGCCTCAACACCATGTTCAGTTCCGCGTGCTCATTGGAGAGCGAATAGGTATGAGGGAAGACGTTCCGTCTGCGGACAATGGTATCATTGGCATGGCACCATGGATCGGCATCTTGGTTTTGTCTTCATAGTAGAACACCTTTTTGAAGAAGTTTTCATTCACAAATGATCTACATGATGTGTGCACAACTCTGAGTCCAGCTTTGTATTACTCGGCCGCCTCACCAACTTGCCACTTCTGCTCGCCCCATCTCACCTACCTCACTTCACTCACCCTGAATATGACAAATCATGGTGATGCACGGTGGCCTCAAAGGTCTAGTATGTATGCTGTGTGACTTTTATATCTCGCTTCCTGCGTCGTCCTCCTTCACACTGGCCTTTTGCAATGGGTAGCCAGAAGGGATTCACAGTGGCCGCTGGAGCTGAAGATGAAGATGCTTTTATTAGCTATAGTTACATTGACTGCGAGAAGAAACTTGAGATTGCTAACAATTGAAAAGAAAAAAAATTGAATAAACACTAGGTAAACCTGTGGAATACCTGCAAACCATGGGTACAGGTTAACAGTCCATCACGGTGGAGCAGAGTCCAGCACTGCACCCGCACCTGTCACACCCGTGACCAAAACACCGCGGGAATACCTGTACCCGTGATACACCCTATATTCATATTTTCTTAAAATTTCTCACTGACGTTCTTCCAAGTCCACACGACCCCAAGGAGTTGTTCAATATGCATCATGCATCAGCTCGCAATGTCATCGAGCGGATCTTTGGGGTCCTCAAGCGGCGTTTTCGGATCCTCCTGCTTCCACTGGAGTATGGCATAGATACTCAGGTCCTAATTCCACCTGCGCTTGCGGCGCTTCACAACTTCATCTGGCAATACAACCCTGATGAGATTTGCATCTCTGTCAACGACTTGCCCGACTTCAATGAGTGTTGTGATCCCAAGTCCGCTGGGGAACTGGGAACAGATCCACCAATGCCAAGTGAGAGGAACCAAGCCAACGAGAGGCGAGATAAGATTGCATGCGACATGTGGGAGCAGTACCAGGAGTACCTTGCATCACACAATGGAGAGGCCGATAGTTGATGTTCAAATACAATTTGTATTCCAATGCAGTCCTGTACTCATAACATAATGTAACGCGCCAACTCCAACCCGTCTTGTACAGAGAACAGAATACATATACAAAAGTTCAACCGCCACATTTACATTACATCCTCTTCAAGCGGACACGTCTACATCACTGTCATCCATACCGTTCTCCACGCGAAGTGCCTCCAAGACGCACATATGTAGGGATAATCACAGGTTGGGCATACCCACGGGTTTTGGCATGCAGGTTGCTGGCAGGGCAGGTGCAGGTTTGAAATTTCCACCTGCAACCAACCCTCACCCGCAGTGCGGGTTGGAAAATACCCATGCGGGTTTTTTTTTTATCACCGTCTGGAAATTTGCTCGCCTTTTTCGACACTGTACCTTCATCGTGTCGACCTGATTTGACAATCGACTCCGACTGCCGCCACCCACAGAGTCACGGACTCATGGAGTGTTGCAGCAAGTCGACTCCACTGCCGCCACCCACAGACTCACGGAGGGCTGCAGCAAGTCACCGCTGTTCTCGGTCAGTTCAACGCGATCACGGCCTATGGTCCTGCAGATCATCAACTTGGTGCCAGGTGTACTCACAGACAGTTTCAAGTTAGCCAATCTTTTCACTGTATATACTTGTACTACTATTTGTATCTACAATTGAACATGTTGAATATCCTTAGTATTTAAGGGCAGTCATTGCCCTCGCCGCCTGTGTGTGCTGCATCATCCGTATGCTTGCGTCGTCCAGGTATACTTGCATTGTCCGTGTGTGTCATCCGTGTGTCCTTGCATTGTCTCTGTTTGTCCCATTGGTGTGAGCTTGCGTTACTCGCGTCGTCAGTGTATGCTTGCATTACTTGTGTTGTCAGTGACTCGGTGTATGCTTGCATTGTCCTTCTAAGTTAGTACAGTCGTGCCCACGAGTTGACGCATTGACACATTGAGTACGTTGAGTCATTGACACCTTTCAACATCTTCCCATGCCACTTCGACTTTGCGCGCACGTTGTCTCAAGCACCATCGGCCATAGATCGCGACGACATCAAAGACTCGACCAGGCGTCCGGTCTCAAGTACCATCGGCCATCAAGAGTCAAGACCGTGACATCAAAGACTCGACTGGGCCAATGGACAAATCGGCGATTTGAGTGACCTGTATGGTCCGTCCTTTTCAAGGCAACTGGACAACGACTCCGACCATGACACACGATGTCTATGGCCAGCGCCTGGGTCCTTTCGCACCTTGGCTGCCAAACACCGTTGACGATGTGCACACTGGAAAATATTGTAACCTTTTCCTGGCAAGTAATTGTCCGTTGTCCGATTCATGCCCGAGTGCCTCTGCTTTTCAAACGCGCCAGTGACTACTACTGCTCTCCCGTCCCAGAAGGACTCTACCTCTGCACGGTTATCAACCCACTTTATTTCCCCATTTGTGACTGCCAGCCTGAGTAGCATAGATCAGCACGCCTCCATGTCGAATCTCAGCCAATGCTGCCGATCAATGCTTCCTGTGTAATCTAGTCCATCCTTGAGCGACTCGACAGTGCACGTGGTTGTGCTGCTCCCACACCCAAAGCGTATCAAGCTCGAGATCCGGATTGCAGACGACTTCAATGAGGATGCACGTGTCAGGTGGGAATTGGACTGCAGATGAAGAACATGTCGCACGAGGATATAGTCAATACTGCCTGTACATTGTATATAGTATATAGTGCATTTATAAGACATCAACCCGTAAGTCCTTACAGTATGGGAACCCGCCAAAACCCCCAAAACCCGTGTGATTTCCCGCACCCATGAGAGCGGGAAACCCGCGACCCGCCGTAAGGGTGCGGGTTTTTCGTGGGGCGGGTACAGGTTTCCTTTTTTGACCCACGGGTTACCCGTGATTTTCCCTACACATACGCATGAGCTCATCATCATCATCTCCAGCGTATACCAGAAAATTGGTGACCAATGATGAATTCCACGCAAATACTTTACCCATTTTGAGGATGTTCTTTGCGGACAACCAACCTTTACATCAAAGGAGTTGCTGTGTTGCCTTCGACAGATCCTCGCGTGATGGCAGCATGTCATATTGGCCGACGTCACATGTAGATGATGCTTGGACGAATCCATCCAATGAGCCACCGAAAGTGCCCATTCTATCCATTAATCTCTCCATTATATGACCATTTTCAGTTAATTTGCCTCTCTTGGCTGAGGAAGAGGATTGGTTGGAGTAGTCGTAATGAGAAAATTTGCGCTTGGAGGATGCTGAAGTAGAACTCGATGGAATGTTGAATGGGGTTGAAGACCACGGAGTCGAAGACGATGACGCTGTGGTGGAGTTGGACATGGTCGCCACTGACTGATGTGTGCTGCGATAGACATTTTTCCCTTTCTCTTTAGCTTCGCAATCTGGATACAATTCATCCATCTATTGAAGATGTACCCAGCCCCTGTTGGAAAAGTGCTTGAATCCAGGATTTTGCTAGTAATAATCGGCTGTCGTCAACAGACTAGACAGATGCATATGCCCATGTACCCTGACCATGTCATCCCACTGCTGTTGCATATCCTCCGTCACACCCATTCCCTTCTTGTCGTCCCATGTAAAGCCAGACTTCGACCTTAACCTTTTAATATTGTCATGTCTCGTCCTCAACTAGTCAAGCAAGTCAGAATACAGCTTATACAGGTAGAACACGCATTAAGAAATACATACATTTTTGAGCTTTGACTTACACGAACTCTTGGTCTTAATTGCACCTTTCTCCTGTGAATCCTTGAGATGAGCAGCAGCGTCGCCATAGAGCAGGTCCATCTGGCCCGTCATTCAATCCTTATTATTGATAAAGAATTGAATCAGCTTGGTTTCCTCGGCGGTGGTCCAGCGGGCCTTTTTGCTGGAGCCATGGGCATTGCCCTCAGAGACGGAGTTTGCAGGACTATTTGATGAGCGAGTGTGCATGGGTGGTGATGGTGGGTGGACAGATGCAAAGATAAGGATTTCCCAAGTGAGGACTCCCAAGTTCAACAATTTCCCGAGTTCCCAAGCGAGCTTATCAGAGTCACCTCAGGAGTTACATGCATCACACATCACGCACCTTGTGACTGTCTGGCAAACACAAAAAAACATGTATTATGTCATGTCACAAAGGACACCCCTGTCATACTAGTCACGTCCGGAAAACCCCAAACCCAAATTCTTGCTCCAAATGACCAAATCTTGTTGCTGGTTGGGGCCGAATACACATTCAAGAAACAAGCTTGACTTTGCTATGGGTCTTGGCTATCATCATATTCCGAAGGTTTCTTTATACTTAAACATTAGTCAGCGTCGTCAGGGGCCACTTCGAGGAAATTTAATAACGCTGAACACTAGACACACTGGTATTGCATCCATCCTCCTGCAGTACTCTGTAGCTGGCCCAGTTCTCCCCCATCCGACGTCCAAACAAAGTCACGTGCCGTACTCATGTGGTAACAAAAAATTTACTTTTCATTTATTTTCCGACAACGACACACGCAACGGCAACGTCACATGCAATAACGCCAGGGTGGCCCACCCTTACACACACAGGCCCTGAGCTTGTGCCAATGGGTCTTCGTCGGGGTCTTGCCCGTGTTTTACGCTCTGGGGGCAATGCCGTTCACTTGCCAAGGCGGCGGAGAGAGCATTCAGGACGCTTTCTGTCTCACCGAACCCAAACCCCAATGACACATATTGCCATAGCTGCTGAGTTCGTTGTGGTGTCTCTCCGCCTTGAACCTGTGGCACTTCTTTGCCACCACCACTCTACCCTGGCGTCTGCTCAACCATCCTTTCTCCTCCCACCAGGTCAGAGAAGATTCGCCACCGTTTGAACTGATTGGACCTCCATGGGGCTGGTGGACTCATTCAATTCGCATCCCCAAGTTATTTTACCCTTGCTTTATTCTCGATGGCGCTTGGGCATGAGATTCATGCTGGGCACAGACCTCCCCAGCTTCAAGGGCAAAGCCATGACTTCCCGACTTCACGCATCGCTGCTTTCCTCGCCCTGCATTCACACGCTCCCCAACTCATCACAACTGTGTGATTCACGCTGGGCACGGACCTCCCCAGCTTCAAGGGCAAAGCCACGACTTCCCGACTTCGCACATCGCTGCTTTCCTCGCCCCGCATCCACATGCTCCCCAACTCATCGTGACCGTGCAATTCATGCTGTTCCCGATTTCGCGCATCGCTGCTTTCCTCGCCCCACGTCCACATGTTCCCCAGCTCATCATGACCGTGCAATTCATGCTGGGCACGGACCTCCCTAGCTTCAAGGGTAAAGCCACGTCTTCCCGACTTCGCACATCGCCACTGTCCTTGCCCCACGTCCATACGCTCCTCAACTCAACACGAATTCATGCTGGGCACGTATGTGACTTTGGTCTTGCCTGAACACAGGATCCGCAGATGACCAGCTACGTGTCTGTGCATTATTATCGGGCCCCCGAGATCATGCGTACGTGGCAAAAATATGATGTCGCTGTCGACATTTAGAGCATGGGATGCGTGGATGGCAAAGTCCAAATCCCGGGTTGCTGTAGCACCTGACGGCAATGGTGGCCTTTATGCCACCCTGCGTATGCCGCCATCACTGAATGACAAAACTCACATGGTACTCAGCGATTTCGAATCATGCAAGGTCCTCTATGTGCATGCCTATTGCATCAACAATTGTCTCATCCACGTCACCAACCCCATCTTTGTTGGCTACGGCATCAGCAAGCAAGCCGACTGCGCCGCCAAAGTAGTTCCCAAAGCATACCCAACTGAGTCAGATGGCATTGTCGTGAAGCGTGATGGCAAGTACAATGTGGTGGAGTATACCACTTCTACACAATGGCTTTCCTTCGGGGCATAGCAGCCTTCAAAGAAGACCTCGTTCCACATCGCGCGCAAGAAGATCCTGTATATACCACTCTCGGACAGCGTGTTGATCAAACCAACAAAGCCAAATGGTATGAAACTTGAGCTGTTCATAGGGCGCGAGGGGCAGAGGCGCAAGCGGCAAGGGAGGGAAGGAAAATAGGGCCAGTGCTGTAGCAGCCAGCATACCTCTGTTTGGATCGATCAGAAATAGTGTCATATTCATACAATAAAGCACAGTGCAAATAAACAGTGTCAACTCGAGCTGCTGAGCCCGAGTTGGCACTGACTTGGCAAACAGATTGAGGGCACTTGGCGAAAGAATTGGGAGAGTTGGCATGTCTTGGCATATTTGCCAAGATGCCCAATGTGGCCAAACACACCCAATTGGGCCAAGTCATGTCAAGTCACACCAAGTAACGTGTCATCTTCCTGATGCCTGAGCTATTTTACATACGATAGTGTAGTTGGCCAAATATATTACGTTTCACATTGCATGTTATGTGTCATACTGCGTGTGTCATACTGTACTTGTCGGAAATTTTTTAAATCCACATGAGCACAGCACGTGACTTTGTTTGGATGTCGGATGGGGGAGACCTGGGTGACTTGTACTCTGTGCACACTGAAATTATAGAGGACACAGAAGAAACGTTGGAGATATTGCACCACCACGCAGCATCTACTAAGCTCAGGTTCGTGTCCCGAACAACTCCTCCGCAAGTACTGGATTATCATTGAATGCGCCTCCGGAAACCGAGGGGTGAACTTCCACCCTTGCCCGTATTGAACACGTACTTTAAAATGTGCCCGAGTCGTCATCTACGGATCCTTTTGTGCTCAGGTACGGACGGTATCAGCTCAACAGACGGAACATGTTTTATCCCTTGAGCTTTTCGAAAGTTCCAGAATCCATGATCGAGCAGATAGGTTTCGAAGAAATCCAGTTGGTGAACCTCATCTAAATGCGAGGACTGCGCAGCGCCCATCTACGCTAACTGATCAGGTTTTTTGAAATAGCCTCCGGATCCGGATCTTACAAGCTTTGGGCCAAGTGGCAGTGTTGAACACGGATCATTGTAGCGATGTCGCTTAAGGGGTCTGGTGCCGTCTCAGGGGTAGAAATTTGCAACGTCAATGCAGGTGAGATAAATAGTTTGGTGGATTCCCAGTCACTCTTCCGAGGTTTGCCTTAGACCGCCGTTGTTGTGGCATGATGACCGCAATGCAAAGCCCTAGACTCTAGGCTTTCCCGGCGCCTTGGCGGGCCGCGCAGCAGTACTGTACAATGCTCGGACAATTTCTCGTCCACACCATACCTTCACATTCTGTGGATCAATAAGGCTTGTCTGTTGCGTCCCCTACCTGCTCGAGAGCATTTTTTCCACGGATTGATTATAGACCGTAATAGACGGAATTTCCACGAGGCCCCGATCCAATATCCACAACAGACCACCTCCATAATGGGAATGTCTCACTCGGTGGCTTATTGTGCTTTATGGCCCTACCGTCCGGAGTTCTGCAGGGCTGGGAATTCCCTTTCATCTGCATCGCATGTACTTTCATTCATCCACAGCCATCCACATTTATCGACCTCTGACGGCAGCATAGTCTACTCAATCCGTGGTTTAAAAAGTCGAGGCAGGCCCCCGCTTTCTGTCCCTCAACTTACTTGCATCTTCCCCTACTTCTTCCGACACACCACGAAAGAATTGTTTGACCTTGTCTACGATGTCTTCCGTCCCCACATCACTCTACGGTATCCACCCCAACGACGACCATGACCTGCACCAGGACCTCATGGCCCCGATCGATGCTAGCTCCAACATGGGTTCTGGAGAACCGTTCTACCCTACTCCTTTCGATGGGGCGCTGGTACCTTCCTTCCCGAATTTCAACAACATTTCCGCCACTCAGTATCCTCATGAGGAACTACCCGCCTTCCTGATGAACGGGGTTACCGACTCTGGGGTTACCGACTCTGCGGGTCTGGCACCTGTCTTCCCGACGTTCAACGCATTTCCCCATTTCCGGACCCCATTTCCTTTTGCACTGACCTTGAGCCAAATATATTCTGGGTTACCGACGACCCTTGAGAGTACATTGGCCTCTCCAGGCCCTTCACGAGGAAACAAACCCAAGCGCAATCGCAATCGCAAGTCAAAGGGTAAGCGTAGTGCCGTGGATCCCGCCAAGCGTAAAAGGGTTGCCCACACTCGGCGCACTCGCCGAGACCTGACTCGGAACACTAGTGCGGAGCCCCACGGCGCAAGGTTTGAGGACATGTTTGTACGTCCATCTCATCCCGTCCTGGATAATTATAAACTTCTCCTAACTAAACGAAACTTTCATATACCATGATCGCCAAAAAAATAGAAGAAGCTCCCGCTCGAAGTCCAACGTGCTCTCAACACGTTCTATACCGGATGTTGCGAGTCCATGACCGATAGGGACAACTCCACGCGGCAAAAACACATGTTCTCGAAACGACACTGCGATAATTTGCCGAACGAATACCTGGACATACTTCCGTGCTTTGTCTGCCCGGCCTATATCGCCTTTCACGGCGCATGCAAAAGGGCCGAGTGAGTTTTGTTACTCTGTCGTTCATGCTGGCTCGCTCGGCGCCGTGTCGACTTGTGATTGCTCTGACACCCGAATTTTCCATTCTCTTTCAGGCCTGGGAGGTATGACTCCGCGGAACGTCACTGCAGGAGTTGTGCTGGGGTCCAGGAGATGAGTTCCAAAGGCCGGGAAATATCCCCGGTCGAGATCACGAAAGGAGAGCATGGAGCGGTGAAAATCCACCACGGCGACGCGGCCGCAGAGCCCGGGCATGAAGAGGAAACCAGACGTTTGGTCGCCAATTCCGTGAATAAGTTGCTGAGGATGACGGGCCATGGAAACTTCCAGATTCGTGAGGCTGAACCCAACTTATCCGAAGCGATTCGTGCCATTTTCAAGTCATTGGGCATGATGTAAGTCCCGATGCTGTCAGGCTGGTGGCGGCTGTCGAACGAGTCGGAACAACTTCTACCCCTTGAACCTGATGCTGATAAGAATTATGTCTTTCCTTTTCCCCACCCGCTCCTTAACGTGAGCCTTGTATATACTGTAACAATACCCTAGTACCCTTCGTTGTATAAACTTAAATACCAATCAAACGTCGACGTTTTATCTGGTTCGAGGGTCCGATCCAGCCTCCATAATAATCCAAGTCAGCACACTCCTGGCCAATGAAGCCATGAAGGTATGTCTAGCGCCGACTGACATCGTTACGCTCATACTAGTACCTGTTCGTACAGTATTCCCCACTTCCCGATCCGTTCATGGTCGTGTTGGACTCGGAATCGACGCTCGGTTCTATATTCTACATTGCCACCGGAATAGAAATTAGATTATAATACCCGAAGGTAGTCATCGTCCCGAGTTGGAGTCCGCGCCACTGGCACTGGCAAATGGAGATAGATTAAAATGTATCTTGTGCAATCTATCTGCGATCTCCACTAGTGATCATTTCCAATTCAACGATGACCAACTCAAGGGCCAAAAAGAGAGACAAGGCACGACGATCGTATCACTTTCGAGCTTTGGCCCCCAGATCTACGATCATCTAAGCGATTTCCACTTCCACAGTGTGGTCTAGACTACATATCATCGCTCGCTCTCTCAACCACAAACTACGCCTGTTCAACGCTTTTAGTCTAGTTTGTGTCTAATCCACACTGGCAATGATATATGATGCTTGGACGTGTTAAGCGAGCACTGTCCTACTTGTACTTATTCCCGGGCTCGTTGTTACACAATAGAAATATCTGAGTCAACCCAGTCCATAATGAACAATGGTCTCACCCTCTGCGCCCTCATCAAGCACCCCCGCTATGCCAGGTGCCGTCCCGCAGAACCCCAATGCGTTGCCTTTTTGGAGCTTGACCGGCTCTCATGCTCGCCTGAACGACGCGACGGACCTACCACAGTTGAAGGCTAAGTGCATCGTCAGGGCTCAGGCCTCAGGCTCCGGGGCGAGCGCTGTGCACGCTAGTCAACCATCCCGTCCGATCCCAATAACCCACCCCAGCCAACGCAAAACTATGTTGAAACGACGCTCCACAGCGAGACCTTGTTCTCATCTGAACATGCTGTAATCTCGATGTTTATCGTCGCCCAACGCCTGTGAGATGCTTGCCCCTCAGCCAGTTCCACAACTGCAGGAGCATCCCACAGCCTGTGTCGGTCCCTACCCGTGAAGGCCTGGGTACGTCGCGCTGTGCTCACAACAAAGAAGTCTAAGGCCAGTGCGATATCGCCCATTGTTGTCGCTGGACCACAGTATCCCACCTCGTTGTGGGGCAAACGCGCGCCGACCATACTGCCATCGGACCTGTAGCCAGGCACTACAGCACCACCGCGTCTGCAGGACAACCCATCGCGATCTGGTCTACAGGTTCCGGGGAGAGGGCGAGAAGACAGCAGCCAGTCCCAGGTGTCGCAATGGCAACAACGAGAACGTCCCAACACCCCGGCAAAGGCACAACAACTCGAGTATCGCCAGCTGATGAACAATCACATTCCCAGGAAGAACTTCAAGCGCAATGCGAGAATTCTGTTCAACCTCAGATCGGTTCTGGTGTGATGAACGGAGCACAAAGTTGAGGAAGAACCGTCAGCATCACCAGAGTGCTTCCTCAACTTCAAAGTTTAGCTCTGCCGTGGGAATTGAGCGAAACGAGACAAGGGTTGTTCTCATGCGCGAAGATATCGAGGTATACCCATATACTCTTCCCGATGACCTAGATTCCTCTGTGTGGTTAGAGTGAATGCAGATATGAGTGAAGCTGAGACAGGGATCCTCGCGCACTTCACCGTTGGCATCCCGGACGAGGGCCAGGATTGTTTGGTCAGTTTTGAGTGTCTCGAAAATGTAATATACGCGTTCTTAAGCTTCTGCCATGCGTCGTCTTGTCTCTGGTGTGCCTATGATGATGCCGTGAAAGCCGTAGCTCTGAGCCAACTCCAGGAAAAGCGGCTCGTGCGACGGAAAAAACTGTCCAGATACACGCTGTAGCAATTGAGTGCATCGAGTAAGTATTTAAGAGCAAGGCGCTCGCATATGAGCAGATAGTAGGCTTTACCACACACAGTCGTAACGTGATTTATGTGTTCAAACTTGTCGCCACAACGCCACTGGACTCAATATGGCTGAAACGGAACAAGTTAGTATCTGCACGTTGATGCTGCACTGAAGTTCATGATCCACATACTGTACAGGTAGATCTGGAGCCGGATTATTGTCTTGTCGACAAAGGTGTGCCCACGACGGGAATACTAGCATGTCACCAGTCGCTGCTTCTGGTGGACGAAGATGTACTTCTCGAGTCCGCATTTTATATAAAGCAACACGTGTCTAGTTGGTGAATGAAAAGCTGGGGCAACAGGTGCGGCGGCCCCGCTAACGGCTCGTGATCCTGGGAAATTGAAGCCCTCAGGCCTCAAGGCCTCAATTGAACGGGGTTCGCAGCTCAATTTCTTGCCTGAGT
This sequence comes from Russula olivacea, assembly GCA_963926505.1. NCBI lineage: Eukaryota > Fungi > Basidiomycota > Agaricomycetes > Russulales > Russulaceae > Russula > Russula olivacea. The sequence goes on from OZ004887.1 coordinate 778,907, forward strand.
ATCCTTGCGGGTTGCGCGCAGAGAATGGTACTTTTCTTCACTTCCACAGGTCCGTCTCATTGTTTACGACGAAAAGTTCACCTCAAACACTAGCTAGCTTATGACCCTCCTGTGACTATTTACATGGGTCGGGATAAGGTCGAAAGTTCGTACTACACTTCCACATCCCCACACTCATCCTTGGCTGATTGGCGTGTCCCAGATGAGGATCTGATTAAATATGCGTGGCCACAAGACATCTGGTTTCACGTTGACAAGCTTTCCTCTGCGCACGTGTACCTCCGCCTCCCAGAGCCGATATCCTCTTGGGAGGCGATTCCAGAACCATTACTTGTCGATTGCGCGCAGCTCGTAAAGGCAAACTCCATCGAAGGTGACTCCAAGGTCGTTTCCGGTTTCCCTTCAAGTTCCGAACCCGAATTTTTCAGGGAACAAGCGCAATGACCTCACGATCATATATACGCCCGCAGACAATCTGAAGGTGGGCATGCGGCTACATCGACTCAAATATGCGACTGACATGCATGCGTTACACGAAGAAAACGGGAGATATGGCTGTGGGACAGGTGTCTTTTCATAACGACAAGAGAGTACGCCGCACACTTTGTGCCGAATAGCTCATCCAGCTGAGCTCTGCACATTTTAGGTGAAACGCAGTGCGCACCTCTCCTTAACATGGGGAAGAATGAGCCGCTCATGTCGTCATATGCCGTGTAGTCCATATCGTGAAGCGCGAAAACGCCATCGTAAATCGTCTCAACAAGACGAAGGTTGAGCGCGTCGTCGATCATGAAGCAGAACGGATTGAACGAGTCAAACGCGAGAATACCGTTAAGCGTGCCGCAGCCGCCGCCAAGGTGCCCCCCTCCCTCTCCACGTTATCAGGACGCATTCACTCAACCCAAGTCACTCAATTTGGCAGAAAAAGGCAGATCTAGAGCTCGCTGAGGCGCGCAAGGCTGAGAAGGCCGCTCGCTCATACGATTCCTTCCTTAATGTGGAAGTCGACGATGAAGAGGAGGCGGATAAGTCGAAGTATAGTTCGGTGAAAGAGATGGAAGAAGACTTCATGTAGGACCTCAGTCGCAACTGCCGTTGCGCGTGTTCTCCGAAGAGCTGCTATCTTTATTGCTCACACCACTGAGAGCCACCTCTAGCGGCGTCGTGAATTACGAGCGAGCAGCACGGCCCATAACCTATAGAAACTAGCGGACGTCACAATAGGAGGGAAAGAATGTATGCCAAAGTCGATCACTTGGTGGCGTGGCCACTATACAGGCCCGCTGAGCGACAACCTGCGTTACTGTGACAGAATTCTGAAATTCCCTACTTTTCGACTGGCTTCCTTCCGACAAATCCCTAGATATTGCATTGGTGTTTTGTCCAGGAATTATAGTACCGACTCCAAAAGTCCGATTAGCAAAAAGTGTCACCAATGTCTTTCTATTTGCGATTTTGTTCAAATTGATTGAAACTCCCTTCTAGGGATAGTATCCACCTGTCCATCGGAGACTTGCGCCTCTCCTTCACGAATCGGAAAGACGCCAACACCGACTGAACTCTCAGACACGGCATTTTTACTCCTGGAAGCTGTGAATCGTCTGATTGACCCATGTGGTTGGCCAACTTGATCCACTGGTATCAGATGGCCGATAATGAAAACCCCGGATCATTACGACGGTCCAACGTTTACCGTGAGTGTTGTGACCGTGAGCGGCGATATCCGGTGATACTTCATGGTCTTTATGGGTAATCTTTGGCTCTATCGATGGCTTGATGTTTGATCGATCTTGAGCTTGATCTTCGAGGGCCAGTGCATTTTTGTTCGAGTTTGTACTTACAGTCACGGCCGGATGACCATGCTCACGCCAATTGTGCCCATACGGTTTGATCGTAAATCCGTCATCAGCCCAGAGACGAAAGGAGCTTGATACAATTACAGTGATATGAAAACCAAAGTCCGAGTCGCGTGCCATGATTGATTAGGGCTTATCGCTTAAACTGAATCTCCACGACCACCCATGGTAAAGCCCGGACGGCGGTACACGAAGACCAACAACAGATTACCCGGACAATGATGTCCATCCCCTTTCTCATGGAGCTGCAAAGCGCCTACAGCATCCATCATGAACTCCTTTAGGGATACGAGTGACTGATTCTCCGAAATTTCATGACTTTCGGCGCAAAGATAGATATCAACAAAGCGGCGCGCCCAAACGCGTCCTGTTTTACACCGGCGGAGGAAATCTTAGAAGACGAGAAGGTGAATCCTCTCCTTCCCCTCAGATGGGAGAGCCTATGAATGTAAATTGGTTGGATATAGATAAGAGGATAGATAGATATCATAAATGGGGCGACGATACTTGCCTCGTGTATCACAATCGCATCTTCGCTGAGGGCCGCAGTAACGCTTCCCGAAATACCGGCTGGGAGAGCTACCTCCTTCTGTACGCATGGAACGGATTCCGAGACAGATGTCTGGAGTTGTGCAACGCGAGCCTGAGCGCGGCTCAAGTCCCACATACGGATAACGTCACATGACTGAGGATGAGGTATAAACCGCGAGCCGGAAACTGCATTGTGACAGAGTGACGGCCGAGGAGCTGGAACCCTATAGACCCCCGTGGCTCCCCAGTCATTCCACTCGAGGATGTAACAAGTACCGTCCTTCTCGGCAGCACCAACATGGTACAATAACTTAGCGATGGGGATGAGAACGATTTGGCGTAATGGGATTATGACCGGGTCTCGGGAATATGGGAATCTAAGGTGGTTGGTTGTCTCGAGGGCGATTATGTGATCCGCCGGCGAGTTGAAGAACGGAACGGCCACTTCAGGGGAGTATGAGTGGGTATTGGGTCGGTAATGTAGGCGCATATCATACGGAATGATGTCGCGCCCAAGTTCGAGAGCAAAAACGACAACAGGCATTTGTGTGACTTGCCGATCCTCCTTCCACGGAATTGCGTGTAGGTTGAACACGGTAAGAACAGGGCTATGTGTTATAGAGCTGGGGACCTGGGCGCATAGAACATCTGTTGCACGGGTAGAGGCAACTAAGACACGGTCCTCCGGAAGAAATGCCATGTTTAGAATCTCAGCGGACGTGGTACACTGGTTTGATGTCAGTATTACACGTCGTTGTGTTTATGAATAGGTTCTCGGACGTACGAGCACGGTCTGACCAGTCTTCCAATCACAGATTGTTAGTTGAGACCTTGAAAGCAGAGCAGCGACATAATTTCCAACCACAAGTAGCTGCAGATGCGCTGATTGACGAAGGGAAGGAGGAAGATTTGAGAGAGTAAAGTCCCCGGCTAGGGGATGTGGTTCCCCGCTGCTGAGAGATAAGAAGTGGAAGCGCCATCTGCAATGGGCCAGTAAGCGCGAGTCGACGCGATTTTCAATAAATTCCCCCTGCTTACAATTTGCTTTGCAATACGACTAAAATATCTTCTGAAGGGTCGAGAGAAAAAACCAACGGGGGGAAAGGAAAAGTGAGCTCCCACTGTCTCATGGCGATTCCCCGTAGATTGGATGGAAGTTGGACAAATTTGATCTTGCATTCACTGATTGAGAGAAAGGTAAGGATTCCACCCGAGGTGACATTCATGAGGACTGCATTGTAAGGCAGGTCAAACAGGTGGACGTAGGAAGACCACCGAAGGTTACGCCAGGCGTCGACGTGCGCTTGCAGCCTTTCTCTGCGCTCAGCAGTTGACATTCTGCTCAGAGGGCCATCTTGCATGCATGCCCTTCCTAATTCGAGGTGATATTGTAGTGAAGAGGATTTTACAATTAGATCTAAAATGCGCTTGCACACCTGCCAACGCAGCGTGGAGTGAACAGACACAGATTGAGTTGGACCGAATTCCAATAGAAGAAAAGAGACGGACGACGCACTTGCATGCACGAGACGAGGTCTCGATAGTCGAGCATGGCCAGGATCTCGGCGATCAGCTCGCTGGGCAAGAGCTCGAGAATGGCATTTCGCGGGGCGACGTCCATATCGTGTCCATAAGATGTCTGAGTGCAGGTGTAGATGTGAGATGGACGGTGCGTTATGGTGCGTTATCTATATGTCCGTTACGTAATCATTTAGCCAAACATTTTGGCCGTCCGGTGCTCTTCGACGGTGTGCAACATGTCGAGCACTCTTCAGGCGGAGGGACTCTGTCTCCGTTTTCCAGAGAACTTACCACCACACACGAACCTCTCCCATGAAGTCGCGGTTCAGATGCTTGGACGTGCCATCTCCCTCGCCACACAAATTGCCTTTCAACCAAGCTACATTGACAAACCCCCAGGTACACCTCTCCTCCTCAGCTCTAGCGTGACCTGTCATTCTTTTCTGATCCGGTTGCTGCAGACGGCCAAATATATCTTCTCTTTATCCCAGGTGGCGTCAATTTTCCACAAGATGGCATCCGGTACATGGAACACGAGCAACGATACACTATCCCACTCCAGGCCGGACGCGTACGTGACGTGTTTACCACCGTCCGTGTTTGTATATCGTATACACTTTTCTATCGATAGGAACTTGAAGTCGTGGAGGCACGTCACGGCTTTGTACCTCTTTCTGGGGAGATGGCCGCATCGCGCGTTCGTAGACGATACCGTCTCATCAAGGGTGGTCACCCATACCTCGTCCTCATTCACTATTCGCGCGGACAATCGATTCGTCAGTACTTCATTTCTCGCCATTTCGCTCATGGCATTAACGCACCCTTTTTACCTTGCAATTTAACTAGCCGTCCCGCCCGCCCTGCAAGCACAGCCAGTTCGACAGTACCCGTTGCGCCAGCATAACGAGCCAGCCGTCTTCGTTATGGGCGAGAGGCAAGGGCAGCGCGTACCGCCCTCAGGTACCGTTGGCGGCATGCCTCCGAATGTGGGTGCGGGGGTAGGCGTGGGCATGGGGGTAAGCGGGCGGCCAGACGCGCAAGCGATGCTTGTGCAACAAAATCGTGAAATGGAGGCGCTCGAGCGTCGTAGCCAGCGCGAGCGCAGTGGTAGCATGAATCCCGCCCAGGTGCGTCGCGTCGTGCGCAAGAACTGTAGCGTTTGTTCTGACCATTCGTTTTTGCACAGAGACAACTGCAGCCACCACAGAGGCATGACGAAGAGGACTCGGCAGAGGAGCTCGAGCATATATCGACTCGGACCCTTGCCCTGACGCGCTACAGGCGAAACCACGAACTCATGAACGAGGTCTTCACGCACGCGGCCTTTGGTCAGTTTTCTCATTAAATCACAGAGCGACACTCCCCTGCCTCCTTCCAGGGCTGCGTGTTCACTATTTTGCACTGTTGCAGGGAAGAAACAACCATCAAAACCCTCAGCACCGTATTCTACTTTCGACAAGGCCGAATTGGAAAACCGCGCGGTACGTGTTGTTCCGCCTTTCTCAACATGGGTGAGAAGAAGTTGAGGCGGTCTACAGGAACGTTTGAGCAAAGAAATTCAAGAAATTCAAGCCAAGTCGGCTGCGCGGCGGGACGCGCGCGAAAAGGAACAACAGGGTGCCACGGATGTGACCATGGATGAGATTGGCGCGGTGCCAACCGTCATCGTGGCTTGACCAGACGTCACTAGTTCATATGTAGAGTTGTTTTCCAGACCTACACGATGTTATCTATCTATGAGCCGAGCACGGGCTCGTGTACATCTACCATGCTGGCGAGGATAAGGACTATCACTGTCATCTCTCAGGGATAGCGCCAGGATGGTCTGGGCTGGTAGATTGATTCGTCACTGTATGTGCTCAACTTGAACCTGTTCTCGATCTCAGGACCGTCGGATCAGGATACCGGCACGAAGGGAAAAGGATAAGATAAAAAGGGACGGATGCGTCGTCGTCATGGGCTAGATCATCAATGCCTTTTAGGTTACTTACTGTACCCAGTGTCTAACAGTGGACAAAGACCCGTCGAGACCGCGTTACTACATCATGTACTCGTACCACTCGTAAATGCAATCCTCCGCCTCCGCCATAGAACCCCTTGAACCCCCGTATTTTTTCTTGTCATGGCCTCGACCGTGACACACCGATCAAGATAAGATTTGGTCAGAAGGGGTCACCGGTCGCCTGCGGCGCTGCGGCATTGTATGCACCGGCGGTCTTGAGATCCTCTAACCCCCATCCAAGTCGATGCTGTCACCGTCATCCGTATTTTGGACTGGACTTCACCCATCCGCGTTGAGGTTGCGTTGGGTTGTCATGCGCAGCTAATGCCAGGTATTATCACCCCTCCTATTGCTGCGGTGCAGGACTTGCTGCAGCTGGCGTGCGGTATGCCCGCAGCAAGCGCAGTCGATAATTCATAACGGGCCTGTCGAACTCCAACATGCGCAACTCACTCATGTTCAAGTTTTGCTTTTGCGCCTGTCGCCGCCGATTGAAAGGTAAGACGACTGCCACGAATAAGCCCCTTCTTCAACTGATGCGCGACTGGAGGGATGCCCGATTTTCAACGGCCCTCTCTTCTTCCCTGCGGCCGCAGCTGCGTCCCACAAACCCTCGAGGCCGCCACACACGCATACTGCACACTGCACAGTACAACTACGCATCTTTCTTCTTCACACCGTCCGTCGATGCTACGCCACACGCCGTATAAAATGGCAGAGTCTAAGTCTTCGTAGAGCATATCACGATCATCAAGCTCAAGCTCAAGTTCTTATCAACATGTCAAGTGAATACGGGAACTTTCCAAGCTTCACGCGCGGATACGGTGGCAACCGTGCCAGGCCAGACCATGGCAACAGATACTACTTCCGTGGAGGTGGGGGAAGAGGAGGGGGCAGCTCGGCCACATCTCTCAGCTTTCCTCCTGAGGCCGACATCAAGAAGGGCTTGGACACGTCTAAAGTCATCGAGAAAGTCCCCGCACCTCCGCGCCCTTCCGGGCTGGAAGACATCCCGATTGAAAACGTTCAATATGTCTCATCGTACAATTGGGTCGATACAGAACTGTCAGAACAGCCTACGATTGTGGTTCCCGGTACGAGTGTCCCCCCCGTCTTGAAAGATATCACTCACAGCCATCGGATTCCCGGCACAACGCAGGTTCGCCAGCTGTGTGGACCGAGCGTGAGGTCCCATTCACCTTGCAGCCCGACAGCGGCTCCCATTTCGTAGATCAGAACGGGGCGCGTATGTCCGAGTACCCCTTGCTGCCCCTCTTCGTCGCCGCAGACACGATACATGACAACAACAACAAGGCGCCGGTCGACTGGCCTGCCGTGGACGTCGTCACGGACCGTAATGGATTGCGCAAGCTCCTGCGCTGGCTTAACCCGTCGGAGGGCAGGGAAGTACGCGATTTTCGGATCAACGTGGAACTCATTGGGACCAAGACGATCGTGCTGAGCCGTTGGGAGGGTCGCGATCGCGAGCCACCTACCGGGAGGAGCTATGGGTTTGCCTTTGAGGCCGCAACGGGGCGCGCTGCGCCGGGATGTCCGAGCTCGGGCCATCATCGGACTATCACATACGTGCGTTACCATTGCATGTTTTGTGATATAGACGTGCTCACAACGTTTTTTGGGGGAGAACAGGATATGCTTAATATGAAGATGATGGTCCGCTTTGAAGTCGACGCGTGCTTACCCACGGAGACCAGCACGGCGACAACTACGAAAACTGGAACCTCGGACACGAAACGCTCCGGGAGGAAGTCGCCTGTGCTGGCCGTTGACGAACTCGCAGACGCCCTTGAGAACCTGGACCTCCTTCCATCTCCGCGTGTACCAACGTCACCAACAACCACTTCATCCTCCTCATCGCCGACGCTGTCATCGTCATCGCCCGCCCTCAAGATCGTCCGTGCAGGCACACAAGTACCCCAAGAATCGCTGCTCGAAGTAGCCTCGCGCTCGAAATACTACATAGACCAGCTGGACTGGAACGAACTTTACCCGCAACTCGCCATCTCCCAAACACCAGGGCTGCGTCTCGGCGTGCACGACCGCGGCACGTTCACCGAGATGCGCGAAATGCAGGTCGATGGTGACGACGGTGTGGGCGTGGGTGCGGGTGCGGGTGCGGGTGTGCCACCGGCCGTCGAGGCACAGAAGCGCGAGACGGCCGCCCAGCTTTTGCGGCTTGCGCGCGTGCTGGAGGACGTGCAGGAGCTCGCGATCGCGCGCGGTCCCGGGCCTACGGGCGCTTTTAGTCTGGTTTGCGAAGGTGGCGAGCTGCGCGCGTATGCGCGTGCAGGCATGAGGAGGAGCTGCTTGCCGCCCGATGTGAGGGCGCGGTTTTCTCGCGCGGGAACGATGGCAGCTGCAAATACCAAATTTCGAGAATGAACTTGTCAATATTTAACAGTGGTGGCGTTTATTTTGTTGCCCCGGTACTGTTACAGTCGCATCCCGGGCAACCGCTCAACTTAGTCATGAGCGATTGCCCGGTGTGTCAATACAGTAGCAGCCGTGGAATTGCTTTGTACTGCACAGGTACCTCGATGTTGTAATAACACTTAATTATGAATACGATGACAAGATCAGATCGTCGCCGTCATTTGACATCATGATGCAATCAAATGTAAGAGGGTGCAGGGTCAATAAATTCATCAAAAGTGGGGTGTAGGTGGTTCTGGCGAAATTCTTTCTGGATATTTCATTTTTCCCCTTCTGTTGTGCGGTACTTTGTCGTCATTTCTTCGGGGATTCGGATGCTTTGGGTCTCTACAGTAACAGGGAGAAGCAAAGAAGAGAAATTCGGTGAAACTACGGTGAATGGAATGGACAGGAGAATAAAGTAAGGCGCTGGTGCGAGTTGAGCTGAGCTGAGTGCATGATTGGGAGCAACATATAACTCGGAATGTACTCTCTTGGGATGGATTCGTATTCAGGCCTATTCAGGGCTCGCGCACAAACAGAGAGAAGTGACCCCAAATGAATGGAATGATGATCGTCTGCTGTACAGGTATCGTAAGTAATCGTCTCCCCCCTTTCCGGGAGTGTCAATAGGCTAAGTATTGGTCGAGGAGAAAGAGAGAAAAAAATAATCTTCCGAAATGGATTCTGGGAGGCGCGAACACGCCGTGCACCATGCAGAAAACTGCACGAAATGCCGATGATCGAAATTTTACTTACAGAGTCTATTATTAGGGCGAACAATGTGGTGGACACTCTGAAACAGTTTTGTTCCAGAGAAGAATCACGAAGAAGGCAGCCGCCTAACATAGCTTTGATTAAAAAAATTCAGGTATGTCATGGGATGCATGTAGACTTTTGCTTCTTGAATTTGACCCAGCCCCGTTCACACTAATAGAAACAATTTGCTGGAATAGACTTTATGGTAAGTGGTCAATAAACCCCGTTTTACAGATCTCGGAAATGCGAGTTTGCTCACATTGATCATTTCTGCGGTTAGTTGGCTATGGTGGACGCCATAGGATGTATGAGGGTCGTAGGTTAGCATTTTGCAGTCATGCTATCCAGAAGCCAGAGTCAGAGTAACAGATATAGGCAGTTACAGTGCCGTGGGCAGAATGCGGTCTAGATCGAACCTCGGAATTTCCCGGAGAAGGGTGCAGTATCGGCTACTGAACTTGTAGACTTTCGTCATACCCTAAGAGGGACATTGATGCGGGGATTGCATGCAGACGCTGTAAATGAAGCGAGATGAAAGAATCGAAGGATGGGCGCGGGCGGATCTAAATGCACATGGCTCGACATTGCGGGGATTCCGGGAAGGGATGAGGAGAGAAGATGCGTTGTACTATACGTTACTGTAGGGGACGGAAGGGGTAGCCAGGAACGCAATGTTGTCATATCTTAAGTTACAACGGGTTGGAGCAATTGGAGAATTCTCCAGTCGACCTAAATAGTATCCTTTTTGGGGGACAGATCGACAACCGCCGGCAGTGAAATTGAGAGGGAGGAAGAAAGTCTCAAGTGAGCTCTGGTCAGGCGGGAAAAGAGATCAGCATAGCTTGCCACACAGTCTGTGATGCGTAATTCCTCGCCAAGGGAATGCGGGCCAGAGCCTCTGATGGATAAGGAAGTGGGTTGGATCACTTGGATGTGCTTTCCCCTGGAACGTTTATGATGAGTCCTACATGGTCTGTCTCAAGGGCACCGGGCTTAGGGCGGTCGATTACAGCCGCAGATTCGAAACGTGTGACCTAGAACGTTCATAAGAATCATGGCTGAACATGGTCAACAGAATTCCCCTCCCCTTTTTTCCTGATGGCGCCCGAGGATAGGACGAATCAACTAGCTTAGTTGCCGTATCGGAGATCCCTTCGACACAGGAAGCAGGAAGGTCCGATTCTGCTGAAGCTCTCTGCTAAACTTTTCACCAAGGCCCGGATATGAGTGTAATTGGGGCAGTTAAGCAATATGTGGGGCCTGGCACGGCGACCGACATCAAAGCAGAAGGGCCCAGATCGGCCGGGTGGGTAGAGCGAGTTGACGAAGAGGCCAAGCGGGTAGGGGAGACGAGATCACACCCGAAGATGTACCGCGGGGAAAGATAAGGGTGTCGGTCTGTCTGTCCAAGGACCGGGAAGTGGAAGGGGTTGCCTTGTTTGGCGATAAGATAACTCAGCCCGACCGGAGAATCGTCGGGGGGTCTTTGGTTCAAAGTCCGACAAGTTGGCCGCCCAACCAAAGTTGACAATGACGCGCGTCGCATCCGGAGTGCTAACGTGCGACTATATCAGTGTCTGCTGCCCTCTATTCCTTCTCCCCTCTTCTTTCCTGCAAATTCCTCCGCATTCTTCTCTTCCTCATGCCGGACATGTCCGCTATCGCAAACCCGCAGCAGAGGCAGTTCAACCCGTACACCGAAAACGGCGGCACAATTCTCGCAGTCGCAGGTGCAGACTTTACCGTCATTGCTGGTGATACCCGTCAAAGCGAGGGCTACAGCATCCAGACCCGCTACGCCCCCAAAGTATTCCGCTTGTCCGTCCAATTTTGTTCTTGAAAGTAATTAAGCATCCATTGACGCGACGTCTAGAACCGACCGCGCTGTACTCGCCGTGAACGGTTTTGCCGCAGATGGCAATATGTTCGTAAAAAAGGTCAAGCAAAGACTTGAGGTACATCCCCCGTTCGATATGCATTGACGTGTCTATCTGTTGCTCACTACTCCACCTTGCCAGTGGTACCGACACAACCATGCCAAGGATATGCCTCTCCGCTCAATCGCGCGTCTAATCCAAACGATGTTGTACGCACAACGCTTCTTCCCTTATTATGTATACAATATCCTCGGCGGTATTGAAGAAGATGGTAAACCTATTCCCTTTTCTAGCCGCTTCCAAATATAGGGATTGATGCGCTCTTAATTAATGCGCAGGAACTGGTGCGGTCTACTCATTTGATCCAGTGGGTTCATACGAGCGCGAGGCCTGCCGTGCTGCGGGCGCTGCACAGTCCCTCTTGCAACCCTTCCTCGATAATCAGGTGAGCATGCTGGTGGCGACGATTTCCTTACATGTCGCGAATTATGCCCTCACCCCCCTCCCCGACCCCTCTCCGATTATTCTCCGGGCCCCCTGCTAACACCGCCTTCACTTTACTAGATCTACTTCAAGAACCAGACACCTGCACGGGGTGTTTCGCACCCCTCGCACTTGCTTTTACCAGACGTTCTCTCCATTGTGATCGACTCGTTCACCAGTGCGACAGAACGTCATATCGAGGTATGCTTCCATTCCCTATTCCTATGGGTGGCTAATCGATCGTGACCCGAACACCAGGTTGGCGATGGCCTAGAGATGTACATTGTTATGGCAAAAGGACGAACGTTACCTGACGCGGTAACAAATTTACTGCCAGAGGAACTGCCGTGCACTGGCGATGGGGAGAGGGTATTCGTGCTGAAACGGGATTTGAAGAAAGATTAGCTCTGTATAATAGCATGGACGTGCACACTGCATGTTAATGATCCACTGTCGCTGTTGCATGTACAATAATTTTTGGGCGTTTTGGTATCACAAAAAATAAATTGCGACCACTTTGACGGGTTGTCACGTCTGCCTCAGCGCCTCAGCGCCTCAGCTCTCGCCACAGGGCCGAACTCCAGTTGGTAAGGAAACCCAAAACAGGAACAAATTCAACGCTGTCTGTCACAGGTTGGTTCCACTCCACTCCCTCTCCCTTCGTCCCCGTCGTCTCCGCCATTATATTCCTTCTTTTGTTTTCTACCCACGTCCACAAAGCGAGCATTTCCCTAGCACTCCCTCTATACCCCCGACTCCCAAGTCCCCAATGCTCCTCACATCTCTCGCTTTTCTCGTCTACGCGTCCGCCTCAGCCCTCGCTCAGCAGACGCAGATAGTATACGACTCGGCCCATAATGTCACCCCAATTACTGGTACATGGTCCACAGGCTCCATGAACGTGGTAACCGGCCCTGTGCGTATGTTTGTGCACTTACCGTGGCACTTATTCATTACGGAGAAATGGTGTAGCAATACGTTTCTGCCAACAACCAGACCTTCAATTACCCCAAAACTACAGGTATTAGTATTGCATTGTGCGTCCATTTCTTCATTTCTTTTATCGAGAGCCGAAGATATTGAGGTACTCTTTCACTTTTTTTTTAAAGCAATGAAGCCGTGGGATGGTTCGAGGTATTACGATACCGGATGAACGGCAATGGTGCGTCGCTCGCATCACTGCGGCCATAATTCCCCTCCCTAACACGCAAACCCCTCCCTTATGCCCGCAGGTACGAATCCCAATTGCCCCACCACCATCCTCAACTGGTCCCATGGGTATCTGAATTTTCAACCGAATGGCTCCATGGTCCTCGTCCCCGTCGGTGATGGCTTTCAGCGGATCGAGGATCCCTGCGCCGCAAGATCGGACTTTACAGAGGCCTACAATGTGTCGGAACTCTACCAGTCGTGGCAAATTTTCAACGACCCAGTAGACGGGCCCAAGCTTCACATGTTTTCTTTTGATGGATCGCCCGTTCCGCCGATGCGCCTACTCTCTGCAACGCCAAACATGTTACCCCCTCAAAGACTTCACAATACCACACAGTCTACCACCGTCCTGAAACGTTCAACGACCAATGTCGCGCCGCCGATGCGCTGGTGGAATGTCGCCGCTTCGACAACCATCGGCGCGATGTTTGGCAGCGTATTCCTTCTTTAGTTGGGTTGTTTATAGTGGGGATCCGCTGCACAGGCTGGAGCGGAGCAGGGTAGATGGAGCGCAGGCCAATCATGGACTCGGAGCAGACACTTGCCAAATCATAAACGCACACACCGCTTTTCTTTTCTTTCCCCCCTCTTTTTACTCTCTTTCACATACCCGATCGGGCGAAGGAAACACGTTCATTTGTTGCTACGCTTATCTCCTTCACACACAAGCACGCACTGCCACTCGGCCGTAATGCCTACACCTCGATCACAGCAGCAATTTTTTTGGGCTCACAAGCCTTTTTTTTATTAACTTAATTCACCCTTTGTCTCCTGTGCGCTGTGATCTGGCCATCGCGGTCCGTTTGTCTTGAGTACGTTAGTGTATGAGATTACCTGGCGTAGGTACAGATAAAGTAGGCTAGGAGGGAATATCTGTCCCACTCTTTGCTGCACCTAATTCAGTAAAACTTGAGAGTGATGAAAAATTACTCCTTTCACCCGACCATCGACCGTACTCTCTATGCCAAACTTGGTTTTCTCACTACAGTAGAGGGAATTTGTTTTTGACGGGATATCAACTTGGTTCCGTTCGTTCCATAGTTGTTTACGAGATGCTCTCGTATATGGTAATTGAACGTGAAAAAATAAAAGTGGGGTGGTCACGGTGAAGGCGATTATCTGCCGTACAGTATAGCCTTGAGGTTCTTTTTTAGTTCTAAACTGCCCTGACGTGACACATGTCACGATCTACGTACTGGATCCTTACAATCCGACTCGGATAGTAAGTGGAATTCGGAACTCGGGACACGGGATTGCGTGCGCAGCGCAGGAAATCCACCTCTGCTCCGCAGTTAAGAAGTGGCTACTACTGTACGTACACGTACCGTGACGTACTTATACACATATACAGTACGGTATTTGTACGGCACCCGCACCTGTGCGTACAACTGCTGAGTGCGATTTATGGAGTTAAGCTCACAAACAATGTTTGTGTGGGGTTCTCGTCATTTCTCGATGCCTATCCCTTATATGCTTTTCAGAGTAGTAGTATTTAGTGGCGACGCGGACGGCAACAGTGATAATAGTGGTGCGGAGATTGAGTGGAGGGGTTTACATACATACATGCATAACATACAGTAACTTAGGTGCGGCCGTAACGGTAAAAGCACCACCAAATTTATTTATTTTTCTCATTTGAGGCTTGTTCTCACTTCCCGCGGGGAATGCAACCCAGGAAGCTGAGGTCTGTCGAAACACTTGATGTGAAGAGGTGAGACCCAGGTTGGGGAGGGCGCAGAGTACATCGTGACGAACTTTGCGTGAAGCCTTCGCAACAGTTCACGCAGCGGTGCCACATCCTTTCCCAATCTTTCCAAAGATCCGTGATGGAGGCGTTTGCATTTATATCAGTTTTACGTTGGTCTGTGATATCGACCATGGCTGGCTGGCTGGGGAGAGTTCAATTCAGTTAGTTACGGCCACGGCGGGTATAGGCCGAAGCCGAAATTAGAGCATGTTGTACATATGTACTGTGCGCCCTGCATCAGGTCTGTGATTGTAGCTGTGCAGTTTCCGTATCGAAACCGGTCGTGATACGTAAACGTTGCGTGCTAAATGATGGAAAGACCCCGGGGTAGAAATATTAATATAGCGTGTGGATTGCCACCGCCCCACTGTGACCAAAAGATCACGTTCGCACGTGCCAAATATAAGCATTGAAGTCCCCTCGGAGAGAGTGAATAGCCTCCATGATGGCGGATTTATGGAAGTTATGAACGTGCGCAACGTACTACCTGGAGAAAAAGGAAACGTCGCTTCGGCACTTCGTCTTGCCCACGCCGTGAACGTTAAGCCGTCCCTGCGAGATTATAGACATGTCCACCTCTAAAACCGGAAAGCATGGTCACGCGAAAGTTCATCTCGAAGTAAGAACCCAGGACCAGGTGATCAAGTCTGGGTCATACGCAAGGAAGAGCAGTATCGCGCGGAGCGCGATGCGACAGATGACTTGCACCTGTGCATCAACATCGGCGCACACTGGCTCCTGACCCGTGCTTCCGAGGCTCGCTTAACTTGAGATAAACCCTGTCTGGCCCACGGGACTTAAGAAGGCTGGCCCGGCCCACGTCGTTCGTTGCATTATTGCGTGACAGCCCGCCATTCTACTTACTTCTATTCTCTTCCCTCGGCATGAAAAATGGGAAGCTGTTGGGGAAAAAAAGAGGGGTCTCATCACTTTGGCCCCACGCGAAGGAGGTGGCTGTCGCTACTATCCGCGGCGCTTCCGTTCCGTTCCGTTTCTGTTATTGTACTGTGTTATGTTTCCAACGGAGATCTGCGTTCCGGTCTGACCCGGTCACTGTATGCTCGAGCGGCAAGGGCGCTGCAGTGCACTAAAGCTGTCAGCTCCGGAGCGGAGATGACGACAAGATGAAGTGAGACGACTCGGAAAATGAACCCAGATGATGATAGGTGGAAGGACGATTGCGCCATTATTGCGCCCCAACAGAATAGAGCAGCGTCTCGAGTCAGAATCCCCCGTAGGACTTTGACTAAGCGAGGAAAAAAGGAAGGAAGGAAGTGGAAGCCGGGAGTGGGACCAGATGCAGAACAGGAATGGTTGGTTTCGTCCGCGGCGGTGAGGCAAGCGAAATGTTGATGTGTCACCTGCCTCACTTACCCCCGCGTATCCAGTAAAGGTCAGGTGTCGTGTCCACGCTGTGTATGTGTATAGTGACTTGTGTGGCGGTGAACAAAGAGCTGGCCTACACGCCTTTTCCTCGTGGATGTATGCGCACTGGCAGGACACCACGCGCGGCACGCACGCGACATCCTTCCTCGGGGTTTCCAGCGTGCAAAATCGGTTTTCATCAATAGTTATATGGTTCCTGGTGCTCTCTTCTCTTTGTCATGATTGACCTTCAGGTTGTTTAAGAAAAATATCTAGAAAAGAAATATAATTTCGGGCAATCAAGCAGTTATCACATAATAACTTACATGAGTTCTCGTATTTGTTCTTTGTTTGGTGGACAGCCTGGCTAGGCCAGGCAGAGGATTTGTTCATGCTCTGTAAGATCCGGGCGGGCACTTTGCTGGTGCAAGAGCAAGATGGGTGTAAGAAGATGACTGTGCACCTAGCTGCTGGCATAGCGTGACGGTGTTTCTGTTGTCGTTGCTGACAATGTCAGTGCGTGTCAGCGCGTGGCAGTCGGATGGCCGCAGGCACAGCGACTCAGCGAGGTTTTTCCTTCCAGCGGGCATAGGCACTTCCTTCAACTTGTCTCTGTCAGCGGTGAGACCCATACCATACGGCATAGCGGTGGACCACGTCACGCATACTACAGAATGAGCAGGTCTTGCGAAAACCTTCAGTCCACATGGCCGATGATGGTCCGACGAATGCTGCGGAATGCAGAGCCACATTAGCAGCTTACGCCCAATTAATGTACTCTCTCCAAATAGTTCAGGTACCGGAGCGGATCGTTGTACTGTACGGTACTATATATTATCCATTGGATTTACGCGGCAACTCGGAGTCCTCCCCCTGCCGATCAAATTCATTTACGAGATTGTAACCGGCGGGAGTTGGCAAGACCTGCGCGGGTCGAGCCACAGTCAGATTCGGAAAGGCACAGCACGGTATCCATCATGAACGGCGGTGGTTCAGTGTTCTTCAGCAGTGCCCTAGCATTGGACTCAAACACGGAATGTTCACATCGCGCCCTTTACTTCTGATTGGTGAACCAATATTCCTCGAGCGGATGGTAGATCGGATCGGACCATGATGTAGGATTGGAGTTCCTCACTGGTTTCGCTCAAGGTTCCGCTCAAATTATTATTGCTTAACTCCCTGGTTAGCTCCAAAATGACTTCAATCTGCGATTGCGCCCAGGCTCAGCGTGTCCGCGGCCACTTTCAAGTAGCACTCCATAAGAGTGGAGTACTTTACGCAATGTTGCGTTCGTCTCGGCAGTGGTTCCGGCTGACAATAGCCCGCGATGACGAAGATCGCCATCTCATCCAGCTGATGCCGCATCTGTTCTCAGGAGGCGGGGCGTGCTTAGTCGAGACATTCCAAGTTCCAAGGCTCAGGCTCACGTTCTTGGTCTGAGGTGTTCGCGCATCCACTTCATTTATGGTCCGTTCATGTAGCGTTCACCGTTCAGGATGGTATTGTATATACTTCTGTCGAGAAATCAATTGATGATTAGCATCTCCTGTATCAAAGGAGCTAACTAACGGTGTAATTTAGATGAGTTGGGCCTCGGACACCAACAGCCCTTCGGTACTATCAGATTTACTACTGCAACATCCCTCCAATGCGCTGGCAAGTTGACTTGAGTCCATACCCAGCTGTCCATACTCACGACATGTTTGCGTGACCCGCCTTATCCCAATAGCCGTCCAACATCGATCTATTGGGAATCTCGCAATCAGTGCCCTATCACTCGCGATAGTCCAGTGTTTCTCCTCGACAAAATTTCTTCTGCGCTGCTTTAAACGTACCGGACAGGTGCGACTACAAGATTATGAAGCATCCCCGCCGACGGCACGGAGGCATCGTCGGTGCGAAGGGAACTAGTGCCGTGAGCTCATGCTTCTTATTCGGGTGTTCTAGACACTTCGTTATGGCAATATGTCCTCAGCCTTTGAGCTGAAGTAATAGAAAGGATGGCCATCTAGCCCTCCGTGCTGTGCGCAAAGGCAAGATGACCCGATATCAATCCGTAAGAACACAAGTTGTTCAGAAGTCAGTGGATGATGCACATACATCTGTCCTTAAGGCCACGTCACCAACATGTGCTTTCTTTCTAGAACGTATTCTTCTGCCAGCCTGTGATGGTGATGAGGAAGGTGTAAGTTGAGGTGTCAGTCAGGGGTTTGCAAATCATCGCACCACACACATTTAGATGATGCTTTCTGTACCTTGGAGCAAGATCGTCTTCAGAGAATCAGACTGTGGCAGGGAGAGGGTAGCTACGCCTAGAGCGGGGCTAGGCCGCCGAGTGTCTAGGTCCAGGACCCAGGTAGTTTGGTCTCGAAGCAGAAAGAAGGTCAGGACAGGTGAACGAACATCGCGCAGTGTTAGGAGGTTACCGGTGGATGATCTGATGCGTGTAAGCATGATCGAACGACCTCGGAAGGAACGAAAGAAGAGGGTAGCGAATTGCCGAGACCCGGAATGAGGGGAGTGGAGCGTTGAAGCGCCACCGGTGGTACACGGTGTACTGAGCAGGTCAGCTGCTGAGAACGAGGGTAGGACAATAATGCATCGAAGATATCTGGCTATATGCGAGAAGTCTGGGGAAATAGTCTACGACCGGCAGAAGATGCACAGCAGCGGGTTCATCCACACATGAGCATTGAGAACCGGAGGAGAGCGTAGAGCATGACGTGGCAGGGGTGAATATCCGTATGGAAATGAGCCAAGCCGTTCGCTTAAAAGCACGGAGGGATGGCAGCGGATGTTCATCTGACTCCGAACGAGCCGAGTGAGCGTCAAATATGAGTCGACAACTCTTCCTCTACTACCACCAACTCCCTTTCATGCACCAGGGTCACATCCTCCTCAACGCCCCCCAGAACTCATCTTCTATCAGCGGTCTTCCTCACTCTCGTCCTCCCATTCCTAGTCTGTTCACCGGCATTGGGAACGGGGAGGACTCCTATGAAACGCGCCATCAAGCCTCTCACCGTCACACCCTTGATTTCTCAGACATCGATCAAAAAGTATCACAGCAACTCCTAGCTGCGGACAAAAGCCATAACAATTTATCCTCATCCCCCGCAGAACAGTATGATGGCCTCCCCCCTCTGTCACCCATCTTCCCCAGCTTCGACCAGGGCAGCGTCTCCGCGTCCCCTGCTGCCATGTTCCTATCCGCTTTCAGCCCCGCGGTCTCTACTTCCCCTTTACCTGATGACGAGGGTGAAGAAGTAGAAGGATACAAGCTCGGCAGCATCATCGGCTATGGCGGTTTCTCAACCATCCGACGCGCCTTCTCTCCTTCCGGCGGTTCCGTTGCCGTCAAAATTGTCCGCCGCTCCGATTTAGCCTCACAAGCAAATCCTACTCAAGCTCGCGACCGCTTGGAAAATGAGGCATCCATCTGGAAAACCCTATCTCACGAGCACATTCTCCCTCTCTTCCACTCTGCTCAGACCCCTTACGCCGACTTTTTCTTCATGCTTCTTTGCCCTGCGGGCACACTCTACGATATCCTCAAACGTGATGGTCGTCCTGCACTGCCGCATGATGACGCCGGTACATTGTTCCGCCAGGTTGTCCGCGGCGTTCGATACCTCCACGAACAAATGGGCCTTGTTCATGCCGACTTGAAACTTGAAAACGTTCTTGTTGATGAGATGGGTGTATGTCGCATCGGCGACTTCGGTATGACGCGCAGCGTTGGTGAAGAGCTCGAAGAGGATCCGCCCGCGCCACAAACGGCGCCACGCCTAGTCCGCGATCAGACTCGACCTTCCTCTTCACTCCGTGGTCGTGGATCCCTCAAGGCTACCGGCCATCTCTCACTTCTCCATCACTATAATCCCCGTCACCGTCGCCGCGAGTCAACTCCTATCTCCAGTCAATCCCACCCGCAACCTCCTCACCAGCACGCCGTATATGAATTCCCCCCGGGCTCACTTCCCTATGCCGCACCAGAGCTTCTGCACACACCCGATGTTGAACACCCGTACCGTCCTTATCCCGCACAGGACGTTTGGGCGCTTGGTGTCGTGTTGTATGCATTATTGACTGGCGGTCTTCCCTTTGTGGATTCATTCGAGCCTCGGCTGACAATGAAAATTTTGCACGGTACTCTTCACAATCAGGTCCCGCCCGAAATCAGATAGCTGACAGACTCTCAATTAGGTGCCTTTGAGATGCCAAAGAATGTTGGACGGGGCGCCGAGCTTGTACTACGCGGGTGTCTAGAGGCATCGGTGACTCAACGCTGGACCATAGCAGCTGTTGATGATGTTAGTTGGTCTGTCGGTTGGGACTCCGACACTGACAACTCGTGTTCCGGACTTGCAGAATGTGAATTTGAGAGGATCGTCCATGAGACGCGTACGTGTGCCCAAGGGCCAGCATCGCGCTCAGCGTCCTGTGCACATTCCGTCCTCTCCGAGCGCGTCACACGTGAAGACGCGGTGCCAGAACTCGAAGATGATGCAGAGCCAGTGCGCGGAAACTTCGGTCGCTCAACATCGTCACGAAGCCGCAGCACCGGAACGGGACCCTTCTCCCCATTCACGAATACTTTGTCAGAGATTGAGATGCCCTCCGTTGTCCCGCCTGAGCTCCCGCTCCCCGGGACGCTCACGCGGCCGTCGCCCGAACGCTCACGTGGACGTCATGCGAGTAAGGGCAGCGTCAGTGGGAAGAGGCGGTCGTCGGCGAGTCTCGCGCGTTCGACTAGCCCGAGCGTCGAGCCGCTGTCGCCCACCAGCGCGGAGGGGCGCGGCAGGAAGAGGATGGAAGGGCCGCGCGGGCAGCCTCCGCCTACGCTGGGGCTCGAGTTGAATACCGAGCGCCCAAAACGTGCGGGTAGCCAGCCTGCGCGGCACTCGACGCCGTGGGCAATGCACTTGAAGACACGGGCGAGTGTGGGCGTATCGCCTGTCTTGCCTGTCGCGCTTCCGATACCGCGCGATGACTGTGAGTTTGTGCTGAAAACCGGGACAGCTAGCGTCCGGAGCCGTAGCGTCGGACGAGTTTGAGAAGTCGAACGCTTTCTGTCATGATTGCATTCCTTTATTTTTTCTTTTTCTTTGACTATCTAGCTCCGATCTGTCCAATCATTTGTCTCTGAGTGTGCAAGTTCCTTTATTTTGCAGCTCATTTCTTCTTGCATAAGGGCTTCTAATGGGCGGATTCGTGGCGCGCATATGTATCTCTTAACGGCTGTCTGAACTGTTTTTAGTAGGTTTCGGTGTTCTCTATTACCACGACTTTTGATGTACCCATGATTTGTGTCCAGATACCCATATGTTGTTCATACTCATTTGCATCAATGCGAGGGTCGGATCGGCCAGCTATATTTGTCAATGTACAGTTTGGGAAAACATCTCCAGCGCTCTACAGGACAGCCGTTTTGCCCCCATCTATCATATATTTTACACTCGACAGTTATCAAGGTTGAAGATCAGGATATCCTCCGCGCCTACGCTGACGAGTTGATCCATCACATCGGCCATCTTGGACCTCTCTACCATCGAGCTGACTGCGACCCATTCAGTGTCTTCTAGCGGGGAGATCGTCGGTGCACGCCGCCCGGGTGCGACCGCGGTCGCCGTGGAGAGCTTCGAGCGGAGGATATTGTACTGACACACGATGTACTTGCGCGCTGCGATCATGCCCGCGATGCGTGCTGTGATCTTGTCCATGAGTGGCGCTAAGTGCGGATGCTTCGGAGACGTGGAACGGATCAGGACCGCTTCCGATTGTAGTAGCGTCGCGATGGGCCGAAGGCCTGCGGCGCGCATCGTCTCGCCGGACTCTATATAATTGAAGATGAGAGAAGTAGGCGAGAACATTTTAACATCCATCTACTCACCCACGAGGTCAACTGTGTAAAAATTTCAAATTTTGGGAAAGTCGGAGTTTTTGACAGAAGACGCACGCACCGACGGCATCTGCGAGACCGAGTGCGCAGGCTGCTTCGACGCTGCCGCCGACGTACTCGACCGAAGTACCCGCACCACCTACGAGCCCAGCCCGATCGTCGATATCTTTGAAGAAGCGACCTGCGAGCACCTCGAAGCTCGTGACGATGCGTTTGCCCGCGAGAGCCTCGACGCTCTGTACCGGACCCGCCTCGGGAACCTGCACCTGCAGCGCGCACTTGCCGAAGCCGAGCCGCAGCGCTTCCGTCACGAGAGACTCCATCTCTGCTTCCAGGATCACGTCATGGCCGGTTATCCCCAGATCGACGTTGCCCTTGCCGACGAAGGAGGGTATGTCGGCAGCGGGGAGGAAGACGCTGTATCATGAAGTTTCTTTTCTGAGTATGTTGTATATTTATATAGGAGCTGGAGAAAATAGGAAGCCGAGCGCGTGCGTGCGTTGGTTGATGGGAGAATGGAGGGACAGAGCAGGAGTTGGATGTGGGGTGGATGTGGGGACGTACAGTGCGATGGGGTGGTTCTGTACTAGGCAGACATCAACCCGATACGGTCGGTTGAACTGAATGTCCGCCCCTTGATTGAAGAGGTGCGCGAGGAGCTCGTTGAACGCTATAACTACTACATCTGTTGGGATGGCATACCTTTGAGGAGCTCCAGGCATCTCTCGTGAAGACGGCCTGTGAACGGCCGTTATCAGTCAAAAAAGCCTTTATCAAGAGAGTGAAACACCTATATAACGCGCCTTTCTTTGGAATTGCAAAAAGCAAACGGTCTTGGAGGATATTCTGATCTGGGAATGGGTCAGACCGTGATGTAGATTGTAGGACTCGAGCTCATTGCTGACCCATTGCAAAAAATATGCAAATTTAGAGGGCGCTCCGTGGGCTACTTTGTAGAGATCTTATCAGGTCCGAGTGTTGAGAGGCGCTGAGAGACAGACATCTAATCAGATCATATTCATAAAGTTTTGATGGATGGCAAGTTTGGAGGTAATTGGAATCCTCGGATTGCAGCTTCCAGTTATCCGCCATGCCAGACCTCAGTCCAACCACTTTCAAGCCCGTCTTGAAGAAACTCATCAAGTCGCCACTGGACTTTAGCACGGCGGACATAGAGCTCGCACTGGATCACGTCGTTACCCCAGGAGCGACTCTTCCAGAGCAGGTCGGCGCGTTCCTGACGGGACTCGCTGTCGCTCGAGTCGAACTACGAAAAGAAATTGTTATTGCCGCTGCCGCGTTTCTCTATTCACGCTCCGTGTCTGCCATCGTATTCAACGCGGACAAGGATTTTATCGTCGACATTGTCGGCACTGGCGGGGATGTGCACAACACTTTCAACGTCAGCACCACCGCCGCCGTTGTTGCAGCAGGCGCCGGTGTTCGTGTGATCAAGGTAAAGACTATTGCTTCTCCAATTGGCTGCTCATCTTAACCCCGCCCGGTGTAGCATGGGAATCGAGCGTCGACTTCATCCTCCGGCTCAGCAGACCTCCTCCAATCCCTTGGGTGCGTTTTCGTACCGCCGCGGGCGGTAGCCCCCACTCCAATCCCCGATATCCCTTTCACCTTTCTTCCCGCGTGGCAATATCACCCATCGCTCGCCACCTTAGCCCCAGCGAGACGCGCGCTGCCCTTCCGCACGCTCTTCAACGTCCTTGGCCCACTGCTCAACCCTACGCGCCCTCGCGGCATGCTCCTCGGTGTTGCAGAGCCCGCCCTCGGGCCGCCCTTCGTCGCGGCTCTCAAAGCCGGGGGCGTGAAACGTGCGTATGTGGTATGCGGGGCCGAGTATTTGGACGAGATTTCCTGCGCGGGTGACACGCACTTGTGGGAACTGCGCGACGATGGGAGCGTGCGCGAGGGGACGCTGTGTCCTGCTGACTTTGGACTGCCCACACACCCGCTTGACTATGTCAAGGGCACGTCTCCGGCAGAGAACGCAGCGACGTTCAAGACACTGCTCACGTCAGGAGATAAAATACCCGCGCAACTCACGCCTATCTTGGACATTGTGCTCATGAATGCGGCTGCGTTGCTTGTCGTAGCAGGTCGCGCTGAAGACCTCAAGGAGGGCGTGAGGCTGGCGCGAGAGGCAGTCACTTCGGGGAGGGCATGGCATGCGCTGGAGGTGTTCCGAGACTGTGCCGTAGAAGAGTCCGCGGAGGCGAATTGAAGCTGTAGTTCTGCACAAAAAGTGGATGGACAGATGGACGTACCGCATGTGGCTCAGTAGGGTAGGGATATGGAGGCGTTTCTCAGGCTCCGTTTAGAGTTAAAGTACAGTAGCGACAAAATCCACACGAATGTTCGCTCGGATAAGTCAGACGAGAAATGGGACTCAGACGAACAAGATGCATCCGGGGGTCCCCGGGCCGAGGAACCCCTTGAGGCCTCATTCGCACTCACTTCTTCCAGTCGGGCAACTGAGTAGATAAAGGGTGCAGTAGTATATACAACAGCAACGAGAATATAAGCATTTGCGTCAAATATATTGAGAGCTTCACGGCTTTCTATACAGGAGGTCGTAATATAATGCTGGTCGTGCCAAGGAAAAGCCAATCGATGAATCTGCTCTGCGTCTGGACAAATCAAAATTGATATTGGGTGCCCAATGGAGCCGAAGGAACGCCCACAATGGTGGGTGGATGCGCCCGGCGGCGTTTGCACTGACGAGCCAAGACCATCGTTCTAATTCCGGTACCGTCGTCGTGATTCGTGCAAGCAACCGATGATGGTTCGCCGATCACCCACGGCCGGGTCAGCTACAAAAATGCTGCTAAAAATCCGATCTTCGCGACTGATCAAACCCGACTTTGAGTTATAGTAACAAGTCCCAGACGTTAGAAATGCTTAAATGATAAATATCTAAATTGGACTTGAATTGGGGCCGATGACGAGGTGATTGAGGGAAAACTTGAATTCTAGTGTCCTCTGCAGTGCTTCACCCGGGACTGTCATGTGTTGTGCATCAGCAGCAGTTGCTACCGTGACGTTGGTCTGACGAGATAGGAGTATAAACTGAGAAAAGCTCTACGACGTCGGAGTCACTCCGTGCCGTTAACACCAAGTTCCGTTCTTCGCGACTTCATGATCGCAGATCAAACAAAACTCCTTCTTCCCTACCCGCAAGGAAGAAAAGTGCGGGTACAAGTATGTCCAGAGATCATAACTTATGACCAAGTGTATATGGCTCGGACCGCATTATGAATGTAGCTGCCGCCGCCGCCGCCGTTCGGAGCAGAGACCTAGAATGTTAATTCCACATAGGGAGGAAGCACAACACAAGCGAAGAGGCACGCCAGTTGGAAATTCCGAGGAGGCGACTGATGGCCTCAATAGACTTAAACCGGATATCGGGTGACTCGGCATGTCCAATTGCGGGATTGTGAAACATGCCCGTAAATCGAGCTCCAACTGGGGTTGTCGTCCGATGCGAACTAGGTCAGATGTCTCATGCTATGCATGCAATTAGACCACGGTTCTTCGGGCCCTGAGAACTCACTGCTTCTTAGTTTGTAATTCAAGTTGAACTTCCCAATGGGCGTGCTTCCGACTTTGGTCAAGCCCGGGTTGAAGCCCTAGGCCTAGCGCTACAGGCCCGGAAAAACTGCTTTTGCTGGAGCCAAGACTCTTCCCCGCATGCATGCATGCGATGCAGTCTGACGTCAAGTGTCAAGTACAAACGAAGATCCGCCCTTGGGTCCGCCAGAGTGACAGTGTGCAAGCAATAACAGTAAGAGACAGAGCAGAAGACACGGCGGATAGATAGCCGTTGCGGGCGATGGTGCACTTTAAAGTATCGCAAGCTGCGACCCTCGTAGAACCGTCGTTAGGAGTCCGTTAGAGTAAGCTGCGCAATCATCGGAATCTTCATGGGGTCGCGGACGTTGAGAGGGACCGATCGCTGAGGCAGGGATCACGGGGTCATCGAAGGTCACATGAGCAATGATTTTTCAAGTTGACTGCCGATCTCATACCACACACACCCAATATGCACAGACTGAACACCTGCCGGAATAACAATACACGAACAAGCTCACTCAATCGTGCCCCAAGTGACCAAACAACTGCGATGCCATGGTGAAGAAATCCAGAGTGCATATTCGATGCTCTGTGGCACTTGCAAAGCAGAGCAGACTGATATTTTTCAGCCACCTAATAACTTAATTCCGTCGTTGCTAGCGCCGCATTCCCAGGGTCGACTACTGTACTCGGCTCAAATTGCTATGGACAAAGACCCAGAGAAGAGTCCTAGTAGGCCAAGCAAAGTGACCACGTAGCCGCCCTACCGCTTCTAATCCATGGCTCCGTTTGGTGGCGGTTTTCATTGGATATTATGCATCACATGTGTCGACTTCTGATGACGATGGACAATACAGTAAGGACAATTCACTTGCGCTGCATTTTTCTGCGCAGCAAGTGGCTCTCGGCATTCACTACTCCATTGAGACCTTGACTGCGCCGGTTAAACTGTTTCATGTAAGCAGGCTAAACTGACATATTACTGTATCGCTCATTTTCTCTGGCCTGCAGATATATAACACGAACCCCCCTGAGCCAGAAGGCGCTTCAGCACTCAGGCGTACCGTTCACTGATCATGCTGTTCATCTCCACTGCCAACCTTGTCTCCGTTCTCGCTTTGGCTTCCACACTGACTGGCCTTGTACTGGCTAATGGTCCGCGACCGCAATGCGTCGGTATGGCTTCATTTCCATCAATCTAGTCACCCTGGGAGCGCTAACTGTGCTCCTTCGGTTTATACAGAGAAATATAATGTTCCGTAAGTCCCCAACCGTGTCCCCCCCTGCCTGGGTTTTGCTGACATTCTGTTCCTCGTACCTAGGGAGGGAGCTAATTGTACCTCAATCGGGCAACAGGCGGGCGTAAATCAGTCTACGATACAATCTTTAAATCCCGGGGCAGATTGTACGTTCCTTCGTACGCGCTTCAGGAAGAGCAAGCTTAACGAGTATTCTTTTTTTTGTGCGACAACAGGCAGCGGGCCTCTCCCAGCCGGTGATACTCTGTGCACGAGACAGTACACTCCCAAGTGCACGCTTAACGCAACCGCCACGAACCAGACATGCAATGGTCTGACTGACAAATGGAACATCAGCACGAGCGATTTTGTCAAATATAATGACAATGTCAACGATACTTGTGGAAACCTTGCCATCGGACAACCCGTACGTGGTGCATCAGCGCGAAATGAGCCGCCGTATGTTGTCAGGCTGACTGACCAATGCCTTTGGTCCCTTTCATCAGTACTGCGTCTCGATCGATGGATGCGCTTCAGGTTACAAAGATGGGTTCTGTCAACAATGAACGGATGTCACTCTGAGTCGTCTGTGCTGGAATCCAAACTTTGTTACAATAAAACACTGCTGTACACTGTATTATTCTCAAATTTATGAGGAGCTATGCAGAAAACTGTTGAGGCCAGTTTGCCTACCATTGAAGTCAATCAAGGCCAGATTTGTACCAGGACACTATCAGTCAGTTTCGTATTTTAGGGTATTGAGTCTCCGCTTGTAATTCATCAAAACCTAGAGATAGCCCTCAGTGAGTCGTAGACAGAGTACTGAGGGGGACATGACACATGTGTGCCGCGATATACAATATACTCTTAGACCACAACCACATGAGCCCAGACAGGTGTCATGATTCAATGCATAATCCCTTCACTCCAGCGTAACGTAATTGACCCTACATTTCGTTACCTTTCTGTGAAATGCTGCACAACGTCAAGCTACCGACTGCAATTGAGCCCCACTCGGTGCTTGGCTAGATAGCGGACTTCGCATCACAGACGGCGGAGAAAGAGAAACCCTGGGTCTGAATATCGTCGCGCATCAGGTGTACTGCATGTTCCTGCCATGTTAAGTAATGCGGATGTAAAGCTACAGCATGACAAAATAAATAACATAAAATACAACCATAACAAAACCCTAAAGGTGGCAGTTGGTGTTACACACAAGATCACACGGCCGGAACAACCTCATCTAGAGGGACACGACGCACACGCAGTGGCATCTGGTTCCCCATCTCTGGTGCCGAGACCAAGACAGGACGCGTCACTATACTGCATTCGTCCTGGTGATCAGCAAATTGGCTCAACAACCGAGAGAAGAGGACATACTTAACACGCTTTTCTATCACGACATCGTCGTCTATCAAAAACTCGAGGTCGTGCAGCAGACATGCAAGGAATACCTTGATCTCTGCGAGCGCGAAACGGTACCCAATGCAGGAACGGTTGCCCCCAGCGCCCCCGTTCCCATTTAGGAACGTAAGCGTGTGAGCATACAAGCCTGGGATGGTACACACGGCCGGCGGTAGTGCAGCCCATCGCTCTGGCCGGAAAACCCCAGCATCGGTACCCCAGACGTCCGTTGCACGGTTGACTGTCTGAATGGGGATGTTGATGATGTCACCGTGACGAAGATAGATACCGGATTGTAAATTCCATTGGTCATTATCTACTTCACCTGCCAACGAACTGGAGCACCGAAACCTGCGAAAGAGGCGACGCCAGGTCGGCACTCGCACGCGTATAGGGTTCCGAAGGGGTACGAAACATTCGGATGCTTCGCCCGCGTAGACACGTAACGTGCCACTAACGGGGGCGTGTAGGCGGAGGGCTTCACGTACAGTGTATTCGAGGAGCGGCAAGTTGAGCACGGTATGGATATCGTTCATGTCACAAGCACGGAGTGCAGCACGCAATCGTGTTTGTGCAGCGGGGGCACGCGCAAGGGCGTAAAGTGTCCATGTAAGGGCAGATGCGGTTGTTTCGTGTCCTGCAGCGAGAAAAGTGGAGATCTGGGAGAGCATCTCGGAGTGGGTGAGGGCTTGCGAAGCCGACGTTGCAGCGTTCGCACGGACTGGTAGAGTGTGCTGTAGGTAAGGGAGGACAGACGGTACACGCAGAGATGGGTCACGCACCAAGGACGGAGAGGATGTCACGGGAAATTGGAACGTCGCATTTAGGTAATTCTTGCAAAATCGTAGCTTTGCGTTCATTGATAAGTTGCGTGCCTATACGCTGCATTGTGGCTTGGGCGTCTTGCATAACGCGCGACTCTGGGCGCTAGAGCTCATCCATAAGCACTCAAAGATTATCTTGGTTGAAAAGGGGACGTACAAACATCCGTAGGAAGGGGAACCAAACAGCGAGAATGTTCAAGATACGAAACTCTTGTTGGGTGGAAAAGATGGTAGCAAAGGCGCGCGCAAGCTCATTCTCAGACCTGTCGGTGCAGTGGGGCTCAGCTCCTGGTGGTGGGAGGGAATTAAGGGCGTAGCCGAACCCTAAAATGAAGAATGAGGGCATGGGGCGAGTGTACATAGTAGCGATCATACCTGCTTCCCCCATGGCGTCGAGAGTCGCGCGACTGAGCCAAGCGAGAACGTCGATAGTAGCTACGGAGGGCTCCGTAGTCAACGCGTCCAAGGTCGGGTGTGTAGGCAACGAGTTGCCATGGACCGTATCGCCGGGCGAGTCTACAAGTTGAATGAATATGTCGCGTAGCTAATGAATACGTGCCAGCCATTAGTACCGGAGTATGGATCCGAGCGGAATTCAAAGAAAGCATACGCGTTCTGCCTTATCACGAAAGATAGGGATGATAGACTTGATGTGAGAAGGAGAAAAGGCTTGGTTCTAGAGTGATAGGCATGGTATCAGATGGGCCAGTGTACGGAGCATCACAGATTAGAAATGATACCATGATTCGACGCTGGGGAGATCACACTGAGTCAAGAGGGCAACGCAATACTAATTAAGAAAAGACAGACCTGTCGCTTGTGTATATCACCCTGGGCGGTGAGGAGACCGTCATGACCAGCGCCCATCTCGGCGAGGGCTTCTGTGATGAACTTTGGTTTTGGAAAGTCATAGGCGTGCCCGAGGATGTAAGAGAGGGCCGTCGGATCGGTGGTAAGCAATCGATGGCAATTGAAGAAGCCACGGTATGCAAAGGTCTGGCCGTACTGTTCTATCCAGGTATGAATGACGTCGTTGTTCTCCTGGTCAGCTAGCTGAGCCAAGTTACCGAGGAAAAGGGAAGGTGACGGAGGTGATGGGAGTAGACGAAGAGGAGAGCAGAAGCGGGCAACAATGATGGAGAAGAGGGGCCGTAGACAGTAGAGAATCAAGGCGGAGGTGAGGACGAGAAAAGAGGAGAACAAGGGAAAAGGGAGAGAGGGTAACATGCACGTCCCTGGTTGCTTCCCTTCCATTTAACGTATACCGGCTATACCGGTCTTTCCCGATCCGGCCATACTATGCCTTCCTCACCACTTGACCAGCTCAAACGCACTCTTGGCGATCAGGGCCTCTACAGCCCGCCAGAGGGTGACTCTCCCGCCTCTCACGACGATGCCACTCTCCTGTCCGTTCTTCTCCCTTTTCTTTCGACACCCGCTGAAATAACACACACAGTCACTTCCTTCGTGCTCGCAAGTCTGACCCTGCAAAGGCACACAAGCAATTCGCCGCCACCGAAGCCTGGAGGCGCGAGAATAGAGTGCTTGATCTCTATGCCACCTTTGACTCGGACGAGCTCGAATCCGCAAAACGCTTTTATCCACGTTGGACCGGTCGACGCGACAAGGTGAGTGAGCGTCAACCTGTGTCCATGTCCATTCCATCAATACGACGTGCATACAGCTTGGAATACCCGTCTACGTCTTTCGCTTGGCATCACTGACAGGGCCCCTCCAAAAGGAGCTCAACGCCGTTCCAGAGCACCGTCGCTATCAACGCATGTGCCTCTCTCTGATCTCCCAGATCAACAATGCCTAAAGCCGACGCAACTCCGTCCCACCAGCGTCGCCCTCTGGGAGTTCATGTCCCGCTTTACCCTTCCCTTCTGTTCCGCTCTCCCCCACCCACCCCCTCCCCCGTCCTCTTCGTCCGAAAGTTCACCTACCCTCTCTCTACCCCCTATCACTTCAACAACTTCGATTATTGACCTCGGCGGTGTCTCCCTGGGTTTGATGTGGTCTCTTCGCCGCCACCTCCAACAAGCCTCCGAACTAGCCACCGCCCACTATCCAGAAACGCTCCACACAATCGCCGTCGTCAATGCTCCCACCTTCTTCCCCACTGTCTGGAGCTGGATCAAGGTGCGCTGTCTTTCTCTCTCTCTCTCCATCTGTTGCAAAAAGACGCATCCCTGTCCTTCGCTGCTTGCACTTAGGCCTGGTTCGATGAGGGCACTCGCAACAAAGTTCACGTCCTTGGCGCCAATCCTGGACCAGCCCTTCTCGAGCTCATGGACGTGGACTCGCTTCCCCAGGTCTACGGAGGCGCACTCGCATTCACATTTGAGGATGAGCCCATCCTCGATGACCCTGCGCTTCAACTTCTTGGCTCTACCAAGATTCCACCCGGGCCGATTGTCTTAGTGGACGGCAAGGTTGTCCGGCCTGAGGACGTCACCATCTCACAGAACGGGGTCATAGATACAAGTATTTAAGCTATATTTGAGATGCACGTATTATAGAAGGAATGTCGTCTTTTCATCATTTCGGTCACGAAGCATTTACCACTACTACAATCCTAGCACTGCCGAAATATGGGAGAACCAACAAGAGAATAATAAATAGGACTGGAAGACAAGTTGGAATGATAATGATATGCACAAATGTACAAGATTGCGATTGACAGGTATACCATACAACGTCGTTACCTCGAGAATCCGGAAGTTTGACAATTCAAATTTGAGACCACCATGTACTCGAACCGTTCTTTTTCATGAAAAGTCGTCTTCTGGCTCGGCAGTGACCCCGTCCTCATGCCAAATTTCCAAGAACTGGCGTAGTTGATAATGAGTAAATACTCGTAGGCACGAATGAGAGAGATATGACACACCGCGTCCCGTTGAGCCGCCATATCAGCCATGGTGAGCAACGGCTGCGTCGCGAACGGCAGACGTGCCCATGAAAGTGGTGCAGCTGCAGCGCCCCCACGACGGGTCGCGGGCTTATCACCCAGTGCGTTTTTCTTGCCTATCACCCACTTGAGACATTTCCTATATTTTTTTCCGGTCAGAAAAGCCGAGCTAGAACCGTGAGCAAGAGTATGCCGCACTCTTCCGTGAGCCCATACAGATTCTTTAGATGGACTTTGAGAAGCATGATCAAGGCGATCAGAACAGACGTGCGAAGCAGGGGCAGCTTTTCTAGCGTCGGGGCGGTGGGCACTGCATTCATTGGTTGTGAGCAAAAGATAATTATCCAAGAGTCCCAAAAAGAGTACTACCTTGCTCGGATAGGTCGGCCGTTGTCGTGGCATCGGGCACAGATGCTTCCGTGCCATCTGCTTGGGTCCGCAGCGGCTGTTGGCCAATCGGCGCTTGCAGCTGCGCCAGCAAATACCCGGGAGACAATGCTTCGATACACTGCATGCCTGCGGTCGATAGGACATTTGTGAGGCTCTTGACGACCAGAAGCACCTCTTCCTGGGTCTTGTAGTCGAATGCGGCAAAATTTTCTGCCATGTACCGCGCAAAATCTATGTCTTCTTGTGCAGCGGCGAGCGAGGTGCCCACGTCGAAGGCGCGCACCAAAGCCTTGAGAAATTCCAATTTCGGTCCCCGCTTCTCACGCGCAAGTGCGAACCAGCGATGTAACAACGCCGTGCCGCCCCGCGCACCTTCAACGGCTCCAAAACCTCCTCGCGCTTGCGCAAGCTTGGCCTGGTACGAGAAGGATGCACGTGCGCTGATAATGTACCGAGAGTTGAGCAGTGATGCGTGCTTGCTGTTTAACGCCGAATGCAGGGCGCTTGCACGGGCGCTCAATGCCGTGTTTGGACTCGTTTCTAACGCGACGATAACGGGAAAAGACTGCAGCGGATGTGCCAACCCTTGTTTGATCGTAAAGCTCAGGATATCAACGGCTGCACTCTGCGTCTGCGGGTGTTGTGATAATGCTGCGTCCAAGATCGGGTCCATATAGCGTTGCACAATGGCAGAACTGACACTGAGCCGGTCGTTAAGCGCGATGTGTCTCCCCACCTGTGCCATCGTACTTACCCAGAGTCGGCGAACCCATCCGTATTACCGACAAGTTCCTCCATGTTGACCTCCGTTGAGGATTGTTTGCCCTTCGCATTCGTCTTGTTCTTTTCTTTCTGGGCATGTTTAGTAGCCTCGGATACAAGAAATTCCTGCATGATTTTCAACAATCGTGCGCGGCCCTCCTCTTCCTGGGACGCAAACGTTGCATCCATAATCATCGCGGATGACTCCAACGTCATCAACGTAGGTTGCGCGCGGAAAAGGAACCCTGTTACATACTGAGACGTTATGCAGGATAACATAAACGGCGACTCGTACCGAGACATTGTAACGTGCGTCCGCGGAGTCCTGGATCTGAGTGTTTTTGATAGAGGCCTAGAAGGCTGCTATATACATGCTCAATGATAGAGCCCTAGGAAACCTTCAGCAGTGCAAAGCCGCCGGGATATGCATACCCACCTTGGAGACAGCGTCAAGGTCCGCCGAGAGTTCTAGCGCTGATTAGATTGCAAATCGAGGACCATCAATCTACGATTACGAACCGGTTTGTTCCGTTCTCAGCCGATCAAAGTCACAGTGCTCAACAAGAAGGGAAATGATGAAGATCAGAATGGACAGGGTACGCAGGTCTGATGGGCTCATCTGTGCTTTCTGAGCTGCAGATCGAAGACGCGCTGAGAAGAGGATGAGTATGTCGCAGTAGGATGTTGGGTTCAGACATACCATTGCAAGACTTCAAAAGACCGACAAGACGGGTGAAGTCATGCGTCAGGTGTTGGACAACGGCACATAAGCACGCAACGGTTTCTTGCAATGCCTATATTCTGGTGTGATCCACCATGCCAAACAAGGAATTTCATCGCCTACCTGGACA
Organism: Russula olivacea; assembly: GCA_963926505.1. Lineage (NCBI taxonomy): Eukaryota > Fungi > Basidiomycota > Agaricomycetes > Russulales > Russulaceae > Russula > Russula olivacea. Next base: position 812,560 of record OZ004887.1, read on the forward strand.
CCGCCCGCCGTCGATGGTTTCAAAATCATGGGTTGTAACGCCAGCTGTAATTCGCTGCTAAACTTGGCAGCGGTCTTGGGCATGTGTGGAATTGATACTCGGAAAATTTTAAGAAGATAGTCGGACGTCACTTGTTCCTCTGACTAAACGGGAAGATATGGAGGCAGACCATCGCTGACTGGGAGGAGGCTTACCGATGTAGCGTTCTTCAGGTAGGGCAGTAACGTGAATGCGTTAGAACCTGAAAGAATAGCCGGATATGCCGAACTGAGCAGGTAGATGGTTCGAATGCAGTTGATGACCGTCTAAAATCAAGCCAATAAGATGCATGAGATTGAAGTACAATGAGAATTCTCGCACAAAGCCCGGGAGTTCAGACGCATCCACGAGGCCATCAATTAATATCTCGCAAATCTCGCTGTAACGCGCGTGGAGTTGACCCGCATCCGCGTCCTCTTTGGACGCCATAATCTTATGGAGCACGTCTTCGAGAGGAGATTGGCGGTCCCTGAAGCTCGCCGCCACGCCCATGATGACGGACACCTTATTCAGGAGCTGTGTCTTATCGTGCTGATCTGGACCCTGGGTGGCATTCCGCAACTTTTGCAGAGCTGGCTGGGATGCCGTGCTCGGAAACCACAACTCCTCAAGGGTCTTGATCGACAGGTCTTTGACAGTATCATCCTCGTCGAACATCCTCAGCACAAGCTTTGTACAAATGTCAGTGCGACGCTTGACGTCATCGGTAATTCCATAAAAGGACCGAAGGAGCTTGATCACACGCTTGCGAACGCCCAATCCAGTGTCCTACAAATATTCAGAATATTTCGTGTCGGAAAGATGATTCGACGTACAGCAATACGATCGGCGATCTTTTGATAGTAGTCACCCGCTACCTCAGGGGATTCGATCATGTACTTGCCAATCAGTTCCACGGCGGCATCGCGAACTGCGGGTGAACTGTCAAGAAGGTGACTCTCGATTCCCCGGCGCACGTTTGCCTATCGACAACCAATTCACGGGTCCAGCAGGTCTTAAGATGAAAAGTACGCACAGCTGTCAAAATTGTTGGATCACTCGTGACGATTTGACCTAACGCTCGCAACGCCTTCGTGCGTACAAAAACGGGCGGAGCGTCGAGAGCAAGCAATGTGACATTGAGGATTGGTTGGTATGAATTCCTTAGGTCCTGGACTATGCTTATCTCTTCTGCGAGGCGATCAATGCGTGCAACCTCTTCGGGAGATCTAGGATAACGCTCATTGAGAACAAGTAATGGTCACAAGAAAGCGCGTACCCTATATCGAAGACATCTATTGCAGCTTCCTTCCATACATCTCGAAGGGCTGACTTGACCCTTCGTAGAAACGGGAGTAGAGATGGTTTCTCGTCCTCAAGATCATCGCAGTGGCGTAGCGAGGCATTGCATTGCTTGAGAGCAATGGCAAGCTCTTGGCCCCATGTAACAGCGGTAAGTTCCCGCGCGCTCTTGCACCAGTTAAGTTGCAGAAAATTAAAAACATTAAAGTATGCCTACTTCATAAGCCTGGTCTTGGGCCGACCGCTTTGCCAAGTGCGTTGCCAGATCTTGGTGTGCGGCTGCCAGTCGCTCGAAATGTTTAATGCTCGTGCGAGACACGACCTACGCATAAGATAAGAGCGTGAAACGGACCCAATGACGAAGAAAGCACCTCGTCGAGAGGTTTCAAGTTAACAAACCCGTCATCATCGGCACCCTGTTTTGTTCTCAGCATGCTCGCACGTATTCGGGCAGCAATGACGCCCAGATGATCTAATGCCATGGTCTTCGCGGCATTGTTGTCTGTCTGATTCGATGACTTCACGTCGTCCAGTGATGAGACCTGGCAAAACACAGTACAGATTAGGTATTCAAGCACCAGAGTGGACGTAACACTCACCATAAACCTGCATATGATACCTAATAGAAGGCTTGCAGCGGGCCATTCAGGCCAGAAAAGGACAACAAGAAGATCAGATACGAGGTTATCGAAGATTGCCCGATACTCAGCCTCGTTCGAATTTTTCGTCGCTTTAGCCTTGCCAGATCTTTGAGTGAGGAATAAAACAATTGTCTTCGCCGCTTTTGTCGCAGATTCAAGACCTGACATGTAAAGTTGAATTTCCTGCAGCAAAGAGTCATGCATCACACAAACGGGAATTTTAATGGGTAGTTCATACTTCGTTGTCCTTCTCATCCAGGAAAGGTCCCGGAGGCTTCTCTGACGGTGTCTCTGCAATGCTTTCCTGTCGTCGCATGGCAAGCGCCTGCTGTCGCGCTTTGGCAAGCCGTTTTGCCTGGACTCGCACGCCATGCGCGGAAGTCTGAACGAGTTGAAGAAGGAGCGCGGAGACCGTACGGATTGATCTTCCGTCCCGAAGTCTGAGATCAACCGTAAAAAAGTGTACCATCAAAGTTGCTACCGTTCATACCGAAACTGTCCCGCCTTCTGCTTAGTATCCGAGAGTTTGATCAAGGAACTGAGGATCTCTTCAATGATCCATGAGCGTTGTTCTTCGTGATTGGCAAATATCTGCAAAACTTCTCAGATAATGAATGCAGCATCGACAACACTGATGAAACTCACACTCCGAATGAGTGACAGAGCTTCCATCCTCAGGCCGCGCATTGCTGTTTGGCCGAGAGTATTCATCACAAAGCTCTCTTTCTTTCCTTTGTTATCACTCGCACCAGCCTCCGCTACGAAGAATGGGCCGATCGCGATGTAAACCCCTTGTATGATGATCGAGTCCGACATTGTAACAGTGTCGGCGCAGACCAGATTGTTAATTCTCGGGAGCACAGAGGTTAGTACCTGAAACACCTCCGCAATTTGTGCACGATGCGCCTTTTCATGTCTGGACACGTGCTGCAGCAGCGCGGAATTGTCCGAGCTTTCAACAAAGGGGTACACAATTCGATCAAGCTGATTTTTGACGGCACCGAGGCAGGCCGTGATCAGTTCCTCTGAGTATACTTGCTTTGGTAAGCGATCGGCACTAAGTAATGCAATGCAACAATCTGCAGCGAGGATACTATCCCGTGCGACTTCAAGGGTACGGGCAAGAATATCAAGGTCTGCATTGGATACTGAAGGAGGCTCAGCGGGGACCATACTTGCGTCTGTTTGCACATCGCCTCCGACTAGGGTCTGAGACTGTAAATGCTGATCCGATATGGGCTTCTTGGAGACTGAGACCTTGCTCTTCTTGCTAGGCGAAACAGAAGCGCGCATGTCCGGGGGCTTGTCTGCTTTAAACGGGTCAAGGTCTTCACCAGCGCGCACGCTCCTTTCAAGAATCTTCAAAACACGGGATAGGATTGTCGTCTCAACATCCGCGATGCTGCAGGGACCCAAATTGTATGGTGTGTGCGCAGTCGCTGCCGAGGAACGGAGACGCTTCATGGGGCGAGCAACCTGACTGATGAGTTTGGACAGCTTGCGGACCAAATTTGGATGCAGCTGGGGCCGAGAAGGCTCAGCGGTAAGAGGAGAAAAAAAGTCAGCTTGGAGACATTCTTGGTTCACATCTACGGGAAGGGAATCCTCGGCTTCGAAAATGTCTTCAAGAAGAGTGATTAACTTCTCTAGAGGTGCTATATGCGCAAAGGTGTTAGTAATGGGATAGCGAAGCGTAAGGGATGTAGTACCTCGGTCATCACGATCCCCAGTGCGCTTCGCAGAGGATGTCCCGGCCTCTGTCGTGTTGAGGCCCGTCTTCGCCGGCCGGCGAGGAGAGTCCTCTTCTGGTCCAAATCCGCCCAGGTCATCCTCATCTATTTCTGTGCTGTCCTTGTTTCCGTGCACTGGTTTTACTCTCATCTTTTTTCCTGATTGAGAGAATTGTTGCGTGGAAAGAAACTTAGGCACCAAAGGTATTTCAACGTATGCGCGCATCTTGGGCTTGGAAGACGGCACAGGCCGAGAGGATGAAGAAATGTGTGATGATACAGGAGTTCCCTGAGTAGAGAGGGAACCTTGGGATGACGAAGCAGGGGTAGTTGGTGGCCCCGAAAGTGACGGAGTTCTATGTAGTGCCTGTGGTCGCTTTACTGACGGGGGCTGAAGTAACTCTAAGGATTTGCGCTTCTGCGGTGTGACAGACTGACTAGGAGGAAATTCGAGGGGATCTGGACTTGAATATCGTGGTATACTGAAACTCTTTTCACGCTGCAAAGGGGTGGGTTGATTGGCGTACTTGGCTGCCTGCGCACGCTCAAGCTCACGGCTGGACTTGTCGAGAAAGTTGTTGAAAAAACTTGTGGACTCCTGCTGAGGGTACTGCTTTCTTTGGGGAATCGCACGCTCGTCAAGCGCAAATGCAAGTGAGGAAGAGGAAGAGTGTATGCCCGGGGGAGGGGGTGTCGGATAGGAAAAGGAGGGTACATTCGGGTTGAACACGACCGCATTGGGGGAGGGATACGATGGATAGGTGGGATGGGGCGCATATTGAATATGGTGGGGATAATCCTGACACTGTCTTGATAAAGGAGACGCATATAGTCATCTACAGAAGACATAGGAGGTGAGTACTCACCTATTAGACTGCTCAGTATACCTCGATGTGTTTCCTCCGACGGTGGCCCAGTAACTCGATTCAACTTCTTGGCGTCGTAAGGACTGGGGACAATTCAACTCAGTTGCATACTCCGTGTATGGGGGAGGATTAGGTGAAGGAGAGTGACAGCCATTCGTGTTAAAATATTGGGGTTGTGCATGAGAAGGCGAATGTGCGACCATGGACAGATGGGAAAGGTGACGGGACACTGTGGTATATGTGGTGAGTGATTTGTATCGAGACTGGGACTAAAACTTTCACCCTGTGTAGGCCGAACTGCAGACGCGGGTGAGTATACTGATGACAGCGCCTGATTATCATGAAGACCAGCAGGGGGTAAAGTAGGTGTATTCGAAGCTGTATCCTGTATAGAGTACGCATGCTGGCCGGTATTTGAGCGCTGAAGGCTATACCAGTGATTGGGATCCTGCATCTTGTAATGGGCCGTTGACGTTGATGGCGGCGCAGGCTCGCACCTTGGTCTTGAGAGTGTGCTGAGGCACGTCTGCCGCCGGGCCGGCGACAACGACGACCCCGTGGCCTTCTGTGGCTGGGGACTGGAATAGTGCGGGTTCCCTAATTCGGCACCTGCGTCGCAAACCTTATACTCTCTGCCTCTCTCTACTTGGAACACGCTTGGGAGACCCAAGGTGAGCTCACAGATGGTTTTTTATGGACCGTAGCCGCATCTTTTAGGCGTTGAAGAGAAATTTTGACTACCGTGATGAGAATGAGGGGATGGATGGACAAGTGAGAATGCGGATGATAACAAGACTGCGCGGATGGGCTTTCTTTTGCCTGACCCGCTTCCCGTTTACAGGAATTTTGTTGCGTCTTATACCTTGTCCGCAGAACGCCAACCTTCATTCTCCAATAGCCCCCCAACATGGCCACAGTAAAGAGTGCGAAGGGCAAGGGTACTGCCGCTAAAAGTACGCTATGCTATCGTAAATGCTGTGTGATGGAGGGAAACTGAATGGTTATTAAACAGCTGCGAAGGTCGTAGCTAAGGCAAAGACAGCAAAGAAAGCTGCCTTGCAAGGCGTGCACTCGCACTCATCCCGCAAATCAAGAACAAGCGTATCTTTCCACCGGCCCAAGACATTGCGCCTACCACGGGACCCCAAGTATCAGCGCAAGAGTATACCACATGCGCTTCGGATGGATGAGTACCGCATCATTGTTTCGTGGGTGGTCTCTCTGTCCTTATGGCCATCCACGCTGATACCGTCTACTGCGGCTGGCTGCTAGGCCTCTGAATACCGAATCGGCGATGAAGAAAATCGAAGAACATAACACTCTTGTATTCCTTGTTGACATCAAGGCGAACAAACGACAGATAAAGGATGCGGTGAAAAAGTTGTGGGATGTGCAAGCAGCCAAAGTGAACACGCTGATCCGGTCAGTACATTGGAAAGTGAATTCTTCTGAGACTGAGGCAATGAGATTACTGTAGACCCGATGGGAAGAAGAAAGCATACGTGCGGTTGACGTCGGACCACGACGCGCTGGACGTTGCCAATAAGGTCGGTGCACGAGTTGCTATGCTGGGTATAAGGTCACTGACCCGTTTTGTGATGCTTGCTATCATAGATTGGCTTTATATAAACTTAGTTGGCATTGATCGAGTGGTGTCTACGAGTGGTGTCTAGGATGAAAATTTTCTCGTGATATGAACCATGTGTGTCGAGTTTTGTGAGGCGTGAGCGCCGTCGTGAGAATGAGCGCTTAATGTGGCAGAGCCGAGAAAAAGTGGTACGAATTTGGGTGCCGTCAATATTGTCGGCGGCAGTTGTTGCGTCACCGTCGCGTTGAAGTCGGAAACTAGGCGGCCCTAAGCGCTGTCGTCCTTTTCTAGTGACTGTGTGCTGGTCGCTTTTCACTTTCCTTTGCCCCCGTCGCTTGACTGCTCTGCGAGAGTTGTCGCTCTCCCTCCCCTTCCTGCACTCTCTGTGCTCCCACACTCCTTTAATCCGTCCTGTATACAGTATGACTCGAGAGTACAAAGTTTCTTTTTTCGCTTTTCTTTTCTCCCTCTTGTTTTTTCTCCCTCACACTGCTCATGGCCGACTCGCCGTTCATCATATCCACCGTTCCCTCCCCCGCCACAACCAACATGCCCATCGCCAGATCAACAACCCTGCTCCGTTGAGTGGGCTGGGTAATATCCTTCCGAGTATTGAGCATTTGCCAGGTAAGTGTCCCGCTCACTCTTCCATTTCTTTTCCTGACTGGCCTGGTGCCATTTTCTTACCAGATCACGGCGGGACCTCGTCACCACCTCCATCCAGTACGGTTCCTGATGGCTCCCCCGCAACGACTGCCCCCACAGCGACGACTACTCCCAGTCCGTTCTCTGTGCTATCCGCCAGTAGCCCTTCCTCTTCTCCGCCACCACAGACGAGTGACCCGAGCAGCCCATCCTCTTCTCCGCCACCACAGACGAGTGACCCAAGCAGCCCATCCTCTTCTCCGCCACCACAGACGAGTGACCCGAGCAGCCCATCATCTTCTCCGCCACCACAGAAGAGTGACCCGAGCAGCCCATCCTCTCAGCCATCGACTAGCAACCCGCCTTCCTCTCCACCTACTTCTGACTCTACTCCCGCACCTTCACCTGCCATCAGCAGCCCTCAATCATCCCAGCCTCCCTCGTCCCCTTCTACTCCTTCTCCGACTGTCACATGTCCTCTGGGCGTGGACCTCCTTGGCCAATGTATCGTGCCTCCCGCGTCCTCGCAACCCCAAACGCCTACTTTGTTGACATCTTCGTCGGACACTCCTGCTCCACCTCTTTCGTCGAACGCTCCCACTTCTTCAGCTCCTCCCTCGTCGAACGCCCCCACTTCTCCAGCTCCTCCCTCGTCGAACGCTCCAACTTCTCCAGCTCCTCCTTCGTCAAACACTCCTGCTTCTTCGCCTCCCCCGTCGTCTGACACACCTACTTCACCTTTATCGTCGAATATTCCTATTTCTTCACCTCTCCCGGCGCCGTCAAACGCTCCAATATCTTTTTCTCTGTCATCGAGCACTCCCATATTTTTAACCCCTTTGTCGTCGAACACACCGAATTCTTTGCCACCACCGAGTGCCTCATCGCCTCCGGCCAGTCCGACGAATTTGCCATCCCCATCCGCCAATCCCCAAACCACACAAACCGCGCTTGCTTCATCTCCCCCGCCTGATAATCAGTTGTCATCACCTTCACCTAATCCTACTAGCGCTATACCGTCTTCAGGGTCAGTACTTCGGCAAAGTTTGACGTCATTCCCGACGTCGCAGTTGCCTTCATCGTCGCCTGGCTTTGATTCCCGTTCACAGTCTCCACCCGTGCCAACGCTAGGCTCTAGTAACTCGGGTGTTTCGTCAAGTAGTGGACTGTCTCTTCCCTTACCATCTACTCCGATATCAAGTCAAAGCGGTACCCCTTCGATTCCAGGCAGCCTCAGCCGATCTGCGAGTGACACTGCAGTTGAACCCTCTATGACATTCAGCGGGACTAATTCCGCCTCTCTAGACGCGTGAGTCCATACTACTTTTTCTTGTGGTCGCCTTTCTGAATTCCTGTGACCGAGATAGCTCATCCTCTCCCCCCGTTATATCATTCCCGTCGTACACGACTGGCCTAAATGATCAAACGACTAGCGTTCGATCGACGTCTACTGGATCATCCGCTCCAGTGTTTACACAAAACTCGCAATTTTCTTACGTCACGGCGACATCGCTATTGGGCACATCTTTCCAGAGCTCGTCAATCCCTCTCACGCTGACCAATCCCGATGCCGCTACCACGACATTGTCCCTCACTGACCCCTCAACCTCCGCTGCAGGTCCAGTGCCATCAGCTCCCCTCCCGGCAGACCTCCCTGCACGTATATACCCTGCGGACTTGGTCAACCCTGCCGCTTTGCCCAGCGGAGATGTCCTCTGTAGTCTCCTTTTCACCAGCTTTCTTCCCTGGAATTTCGTCGCCACACACACACAATCACAGGGGCAACTTTTTTCCTGGACTCCACTCATCATTTCGCAAGCGCTCAATATTTCTTCAACGGAGACTCCCGCGTTTGCATTGCAGGTTTTCGTGCCTGACAGCTACCGAGGTACCGACGACGCTGAGATGCTACGCACCGAGTACCTTTTTTACCTCCAGAGCAATCTGGTTCCTATACTGTCAAATCAAATCAGGGCGCGATCGTCGTCTTTCTATGACATTGCGGAACCATACAAGGATCTCGCAATCCAAGTTGATCCAGCGTTTGCGATAACTTCGGTTCCTAATCCTAGTGCAGTCCCTGGGACTACGAGTACTGCCTCCTCAAGTGGAAACAAATCACGAACGGCCACGATCATCGGTGTCGTTAGCGCCCTTGGTGGTCTTGCACTTATCATCCTCGGGGTACTCATCTTTAACGGTGTCAAGCGTAGTCGTCAACTGCGTCACCAACGGTTGTCCGATCCCAACTTGCCGAATGACCCATACCCAGACCGAACTGGCCGCGACTTTGATCAGGACAGCGTCGGTGGCCCGCGGAGGCGTAGTTTCTACTTTGCGGAGGACAGTTTGCGTGGACAGCCGCAAACAGCGGAGCAATCAACTGTACCGGTGACACAAGCGCGAACACAGTACGTCGTACAACCTGGATCGCAGATCCAGTACAGTTCCCGCTCCAGTCCAGAGAACGTACGCGAGCGCAGGGCTCCCGTCATGCCTGGTACTATTTCCGCACCGATTTTGACACAAAGCAGTCTTAATTGGTAAGCTGCCAAGCGACGGGAATGTGGTTATGGGCTAGGATGACCGGCAGGACGATGAATGGATATGGCTACCTCAGGAAAATGTTCGAAGATTGCAAAACATCGTCCTGATTCGAAATATTCCCCGCCTTGCGTCAATTTAACGTGACTTTACCACAATTTTTTTTGGGTGCTGCTGACCGCAATGACGTTTATACCTGGCATATATTTTAGTGTACTCATTCTTTCCCCAATCGCGACCTCTTATCCCCATACTCTCTGACTCGGATTATCCTCCAGAGCACTCTCGTGGCGCAGGACGCGTGCGTTTTCTCTTGCGACGATGGTTTTTATTCATATTATTCAGCGTCCACAACGTTTGTTCTATACTTTTTGCACCGGACGGAACCAACGAGAGGGGTTAGAACGGTCGCTCCTGATTTATGGGATGTGAATCCATAAAAAGCGAATAGACTATATCCATATCCATATCCATGATGGGATCATCGGAGCTACGCTATTTGGGTACATAGTCATTGAGCCGCAGCCAGTAGTGTGGCGGTGAGAGAGGAAGAGCTTAAGAGTACTAGTGTAACTGTCTATCTTTTGAAAGGGATGTAATGCTCACTAGTACTGTTCTCGAGGTTATACTCGAGTACAGTACAGTACAGTACTAGTGGCACTGGCATGACAATACACCGACTAGCGACCCGAGGCACGAGTAATAGTCGAGTATAG